>CALNHX010001030.1:0-258754 GCA_940337035.1 Agriotes lineatus
AATATGTTACAGCTTGTTACTTGAATTTATTGAGACTACGCTTAGTCTTCCTCATGGACACCTGCAGTTACTATCTTTGAGAGATATTCATCAAGTAACCTTACTTGCTCAGGTCGTGATACCAATTTAGATTTGTTTAAGATGGAATGTTGTAACTGGCCACGTATCCGTTATTTGATGCGGGAAATTTTAGAAAAATAGCACCAGCTTCTACACCGCAAGGTAAATGAGGTTACAGTTTATACATACATACTAAAAGTGTTGTAATGGATTTAGGTGGTGGAATTTAGGAGCTGAAGGGGGTAAACTGAACAGCGCCCATTTTCCAAAATTTAGTTTTCATTGCACATTATGTAATCTGCCCCTTCTTTTTTGGAAATAAATGTTTATATTATTATTATTATTATTATTAAATGTGTTCATGATATTCCTTGCTTGCAAAATTGAAGATTTCTGTTTGAAACACTAATAAAACCTCAAACGTTTTGTATCTTGCAAACTTTTGATATATTTTACGGTTTAGCCAGAAAAATAAAACGCAAGTCTCTGCATTTTAATTTCGACTTAATCATAGATCGTAGTTGTTGATATAGTAACCAAAAGACATGTTAATAAACAAGCGTTTATTTCCAAGAATTAAAAAGTGGTTGTCAGCAATTTTTGAAGAATTGGAGCGTTTCTCCGAATATAATCTGGGAGTGAATGGTGACAGTGTAGGAAGACTATGCTCGGTCGTATTTCACATTTAAATTTTGGCCAAAACAGTTGAGTTCGAGACGAGAATCCATAGAAGAAGATCCTAGCAGTGGACGACCTGTAGAACCAACAAATGTTGAAATATTCAAGAAAGTGGAAGCCATGGTTCTTGAGGATTGTTATGTGAAAGTCTCCACAATCGCTATAGCGTTTTAACAATATTTCACGATAAATTGGGCATTAGTAAAATTTCAGCAGAATGGGTTACTAGATTGTTGTCTTCTGAGCAAAAGTTGCTTAGACAGCTTCTTTTTCTTCGTGTATCATGTTCTATCAGAACGTTGGTAACAATCACGGCGATTTGAATGTTATTGGCAACCAATCTGAAAAATGTGCTCGTGTGCATGTTATACCAGTCGTGGAAGTTCTTCAACACGATGTGTTTCTTTGACCTGGACCACGGTTTCCTGCTATTTTGCCTTGCATAATATTCTGCAGCAATTTATATTTATGTCCGAAATATTCCAACTTGCTTCTTTCAGTGGTGCTTATAATCTCGGTGTTCTTATTTAAGCGTTCGACTATTTCGGAGTTGCGGACTTTTCTATCCATGAAACTTTCAAGAGTCTCCTATAGCACCACATCTCGAAAGCCTCGAGACGCTTCCTGTCACTGTTGTTTACGTAGACAGCAAATTTGTCAAAACAATTTGGAATTGTTAAAAGTTGATGGTTTCTAATACGGTTTTTTTTGTGGAGGGTAGATCTGGTTCACCTGCACTGATGTCTCAATGGGCCTACGATGCTACCTCCGAGTCATGTGTGTGTGTGTGTGTATGTTTTGTGTGTAGTCTTGTTACTCTACCTCATAGAGCACTCTTCAGAGGAAAGCTATGTTAATTGTATCCCTACGTCGAATGGTACCTGTCCGGTGCTGCGGAAAAAGTTCCGCCTATTCATGAATTCGAGCCAAGGACTTGCTTATTGCAAGCTTGGCACTCTACCCACTGCGTTACCGAGGTGATTTTCTTAAACGGTTAGTGTCTGATGATGAGACCTAGGTACATCACTCTGATCCTTAAACAAAACTTCAGTTCATACAATGGATTCATTGAGGGCCGTCTCTCCTAAAGAAAACCCGCATCTAATCTTCAGATGGAAAATTCAGAACTGTTTTTTGGGGCGTGCAAGGTATTCTTTTGATTGCATATACAGATTGCGGTAGGCAATTAGGACCATAGCAAAAGCAAGGGGACTTTACATTTGGCCGTAATTGTATTTAAACAATTAAAAAATCGAATGTATACCTTGTATTTATAATGATCCTAACGACCTACCGCTATCGTACATTGATTGGTCGTTTGTTAAACACAATTACGGCCACATGTAAGGTCTCCTTGCTTTTGCTATGGTCCTAGTTGCCTGCCGCAATCTGTATATATAAAGGCTGTACAGTCACCGCAGAGACTTACACATACTCTCAAAAAGCTGCGGGTAGCTATTGTAAAAAAACGTCATAGTATGTCACATGGCGATGTGCTCGCTTTGAGGGAGACTCTATTGAAAAATGAAGTTAAAAAAATACGTCTTTTGATTCATAGTCAGGTAGATAAGTTTTATAGTTTCTCTCGTACTTTAATTTATTTAATATGTTGATCAATAGCTATTTAAGTAACAAGGAATGTACGGACCTATTAACATTTGAGGTAGGCAAGTACAAGCCAAGACGAAGTCGCGGCTTGTTGCCTGTCGAAAATGTTAATGGGCGATACATTCCGAGTTACCTTATTAGATTTTTCCCGCTGCTCGAAATTTTCCTAGATTTTTGAAAAAATCGTTTGGTTTGTCACCTGTCACCAGGATTAGTTTTCGTGAGTCGTGTTACCTGTGAGTGTCACATGTCACATAAACACTTGCAATTTATAAACAAAACGTCTAAATCTGCATCTTGCTTTGCTAATTTTATTATTCTAGGAACTTAATAATAATATTAAGTTCCGTTGTCAAGAAAAAGCAGCAAACAAATATAATCACCGACTTACACGATTTGTTACTAAGGCTGTATCACTGACTTAGGGCCGGTTGCAGAGAGCAATGTTAAGTCTGGTGTTAGCTAATATCGCGTCAAAGTGAACAAAATCGCATAAAATTTTGTTTACTAATGTATTACTTACCATAAGCATTTGAGATTTGATTCGTTTTTGTTCACTTTGACGTTGCGTTAGCTAACACCAGACTTAACATTGCTTTCTGCAACCGGCCCATACATGATCAGCAGCGCGAAAAATACATTTTAAATGCAACGGATTAGTATTAGCCCAGTCTGTAGGGACAAAAAAAGGCCTTTGCTCAACAAAAAATGGAGTATGAACGGATTTTATATATGTTGTTCAGGTCGGGATCCTGATGTTAAATCCAAGTTTTCGACCTTGGAGGGGCGCCGCGCGAGCCGCCATCTTGGATTAAAGGTGCTAAAAACTGGTGTTTTCCAAATAGCTAGTTGATCCAACGTCAAAAAAGTTCAATATAAAGTTAAAGAAGACAAAATTCTTGACATTTTTGTTCATTAATTTTTGTTGTAAGTGTAATATGTAACGAGCTACAGCGGCTGAAAGTTGAACATTTCTCCAAAATATCGTTAAATTATATTTATGTTGGTACATTTTGTAGGAACAACTTACACTATATTGTTTGTAATATTTATATACATCAGAATAACGTTCTATAGAGAAATACAAAGTATTATCAAAAATTATTTTCATCTAGTATAGCTATGGAATAGTTCTTAATTTATGAATGCAACTATAAGTCACTTATACTCGCACATGCAGCCGTTGTTTTCGATGGATATCCGTTTGATGGTGGCAAAAAATACCAAGACTGCAAAAAGACTTCGCCGATCTAAAAAGCTAATGTCTGCGGATGTTATTTTCGATGAAACAACGCCAGTTCTAGTTTCCCAAGAACGATTTCTAGCAAACGACAAGAATAAAGTCCGTTTCATTTCGATGCTGAAGAGAAGACGTCGATCTTCTAGTCCTGCTGACGGCATTAGCAACATCTACTTTCGCAAACCTGGGAGAGGCAAACTTCTTGAAATAGTGTATTCTGCAAATAGTTTTAAATATGAAAAAGCATCTGAGAACATTATGTTTCTCCAGGCATTTAGTGGCTGCGACACAACGTCGTCCGTCTACAACCAAGGAAAAACTAAATTTTGTTGGCTTGTCCAGAAAAGCGCCAGACCCAATGACACTATAGCCATATTCAAACATCACGATGCCAAACCAGATGATATAACAGATGCTGAAACACGCTTACTCGTTGCTTTGTATGGCGACATGGAAAAAAATATCTTGGAAGAAGTCCGTTACCAACATTTTGCAAAATTGAGTGCAAGAAACACATTTAATTTTGCTTCTTTGCCACCAATGAATGACGCTGCACGGTATCACGCATTCAGGACGTACGTATCGCCAGGTCCAACAGTGGTATGGAATTGAAAAAAAGCACACTCCAGTAACAATGACAGAGAATCCAGCACATGAGACTTTATTAAAATTAATTTCATGCCATTGTAAAAAAGGATGTGGCGGAGCATGTGGCTTTAGGAAAAGTAGGATGAAGTGCTCTATTCTGTGTGAATTCTGTAATGGCCAATCATGCGAAAATGCACCGGAAGTTCACATCGAGAGTGGGAACGAAGATGAGGACATTTCAACAATAGAAGTCCCGAGTCTCAGGAGCAATGACTTCGAAGATAACATTGAGGATAAATACTCTTATGGAGACGTCAACGTCTATCGACCGGGGCCTTCAAAAATAAAAAAAACTAAATAATATAATCGCGAACATGAAACATCACTAAACTGGAACATCTGTGGATTAGGCCTACTGGGATACCACAATAAAAAAAGCACCATTAACTTTACCTCATGGTGGTGTGGAAATTAGTTTACTATACGTTTATCAAATTATTATAACTACGTAACGAATAACTAGAAATAATACAAGAAAAAATTTAAAAAATGTGAAATTACACTATATTTATTAGAGAAATGTTCATTTTTCCGCCGTTTTAACTCCTTTCATATTAAATTTACAAAAAATAGTTATATACAAAAGATGTCAAGAATCTTGTCTTCTTTAACTTTGAGTTAGAGTTTCTTGGCGTAGGATCAGCCGTTGCGGATTCATTTGGAAAAAGCCAGTTTTTAGCACCTTCAAGGTCGAAAACTTGGATTTCTTATTAGGATCTCGACCTAAACAACATATATAAAAATCGTTTATACTCCATTTTTTGTAAGGCAAAAATCTCTACTGACTGTACTATATCAGCTACCTTCATTTCAAAACATCTGAAACTAGCCTTTTGATTGTGATTATGCTACAATCAAGGAATACTGAAAATTGCATTTCAGTTTTATAGAACTATGTTGATATTAAAAAGTTACAATGATCAATATTGTGGAATTCAATTTACCTTTCTTGGGCTTTACCTTTTCAACGAGTTACAGAATTTTTCAAGATATTGTGAGTGAAAAGAGAATGTTGATTATTGTGTAAGCAAGAATTGTTGTAAATTAAAACGGGTTTTCCACTAGTTTTAAAATGAAGCTCGACATTTTGAATTAAAAAAATCAAATTGCGTTTACTTATTTAAGTTTTTGGAAATTTGGCGAATCTAATATTCTATTGAATTTAAATACTAGTATAATGACCATTGTCTGTCACCTTTCCTTAAACATTTTATAATTGCTTCAAAACGTTTACGTGGGTGATGGGAATATCACAGAGACACTGGAACAAATTTAGAGTCTATGCAATGGGTACCTAGGGGGTCTTCGAGCAACTGCCATTTTTGGACATGCAAAGCATCTTTTTGATTTGGAGTATACCTAAAGGTACCATAATCAACGTGTAACACCGGTAACTGCTTCTTCTTCATAACAATTCAGGTGTATAGAAAGCCGCCAGAATTCAATAAATTTTTTAAAAATGCCGCTTTACGGAGTTGGACCATTTTTTCCCTTATACTCCCGATCTGGCCCCCTCCAACTTTTATCTGTTTAGATTACACTGTGCAACAACTTTTAAGTTGTAATGTATTTCTTGGTTGAACATATGCATTTTTAATCTATTTGTTAGCAGTTAATTAGTAGTCAAAGAATGTTTAATGTTTCAGAATGATATTGTTTTATATTATTTTATATATTTCCACGCATAGCGTAGGTAATTTGGAACTTTATAAATATTGTTTCTTAATTGTTTAGTAGTATTATCTAATAGAACGTTTGAATAATATAATTTATAATACTTCTGTAGGAGATTGTTAGCCAAAAAGTTTATTAGAAAAACAGATTGTGTTGTTGTTCCTCGTGGTTCAAACGTCACATAATAATTGTTAACAGATTATTTTACGTTTCGCCACTTTAGGTGGCTTCTTCAGAAATGATTAAGTTGCATTTAAACTTAAATACAAGGGAAACTTTCTATAGTGTGATCTGTGAGTGCAGTTTTATTATTCACAGATCACACTATAGAAACTTTCCATAATTTCAATTTTACATCATCTAAAATTTTACATAAAGAGACTAACACTCGAAAAAGAAAGTGCTTAGAAATGATCGAAATTTAAAAAAGCCCAAATGCCATTAATTATAAAACAGACATTGAAAATCAAAGCACTATTTATTACAATTTATTTAAATAACTCCTCTATTACTATTTAACAATTTTTTAATAAAGTAAAACTGTTCGAATTTTTCTTTCTAATTTTTGGTTCCCCTAAATTTGTTTAAAATTGATTATTTTCTTTTCTTTAAATTTTCCGAAATACTGACCTGACCACAAGGTAAATATGCGTACGCATACACTTTTATGACATCTTGCAGTTTTCCTTTAATCTGGCAGCTTGCTTCATCAAAGCAAGTTGCATTTTACTTGTTTTATAAAAATTTTAAATGTTTTAATTATTCTGACTGTTTAATCGTTAATATATAACCTCAATCATTAATGATTGCGTAAAACTCTTCATCTTTTTGTCTACTTAGACGATATCTACTTGCAATGTGGCTTTATTAAGTCACATGCAAATATTGTTAATTTTTAATATAAACCTTTTTGGAAGCAATCTTGGTAAGCTTTGACAAATTTTATGTATGTTCACTTAATCTAATTTTAACCCTTGTATTTTAGTTTAAATGCAACTCAATTATTTCTGAAAAAGCCACCTAAAGTGGCGAAACGTAAAATAATCTGTTAACAATTATTATGTGACGTTTGAACCACGAGGAACAACACAACCTGTTTTTTAATAAACTTTTTGGCTAACAATCTCCTACAGAAGTATTATTCTCCGAATCAGCCAAAAATCTTTTACTCATTATAAAATATAATTTCTGAAAATGGGCTTAGAAGGAACTTGATGCGATTTCTTTTCACCTGTCGTTTGTATTTCGAATCAAGAGCATCTCGTGTTAAAATCTAGTAGTAATCTGCTGACAGCACTATTCCGTTATCTTTGATATTTTGGAAATGTCTTGATAAGACCGCTCGCCATTATCGTTGCTGACTGTATCGTAATTGCTGGAGAAAATCCAGGTGAGGGTGAAATAGATTTTAAAATAGCCCAACCTGAAATCATTTCGTAGAATGTTAATTACTCAGTCTTCATGGCTAGTACTGTTGTTTCTCGAAGAATCTTGCGTCACGCGATTTATACAGGGTGTCCCCGAAAGGTCTGTACAAAATAATAACACATATTCCTGATGCCAAAATAGGACGATTTAACCCAACTTACCTCTATTCAAAGTTGCTTCGTTTAGCCGCTGGAGGTCTTCAAAAATGATTAGCTTTTAAATTTTTTTTAAGTAAGTCGAAAAATCTTTGACATATTTTATAAATTTTTTGGGCATGCGTTTGTACCAGTAAAATTCAGCTTTTTATGGCATAGACCCTAATTGCGAAAATTACAGGGCGTTTAAAAATTTTGTCACAATAAATTATCCATCCATATTTTTTTAACCCCCTGTATAATCACTACCAATGTTTTTTTTGTGGATAGCTACTTTAATTTAGAAGCTATTTCCTCTCTAACAAAATTTTAGTTGGGTAAACGGTTTAGCCACAAAAAATATTTTCTAAATCTCTAGAAGCCTGAATCAGTAATTGTAACCAACACTAGGCTTGTAGGGATTTATAAAATATTTTTGTGGCTAAACCGTTCACCCAACTAAAATTTTGTAAGAGAGGAAATATCTTCTAAATTAAAGTAACTAATCAGAAAAAAATGGTAATGATTCTACAGGGAGTTAAAAAATTTAAAAAAGTTAATCATTTTTAAAGCCCTCTAGAGGCTAAACGAAACAACTTTGAATAGAGGTAAGTTGGGTTAAATCGTCTTATTTTAGCCTCAGGAATATGTGTTATTATTTTGTACAAACCTTTCGGGGACACCCTGTATAATATCATATCTTTCCGCTATAATTTGATCGAAATTTTCATCATCTACAATACCTCGAATTTGCAGTTAAATGAGAGCTCCCTCTCTTGTTTTGTAAACTCTTCCTGAAGATAAGTAAATGCAGGGTTTTCTTGATCTTACAGAATTATTCAATTTTATGTTTTGTATATTTTTTATTCCTGGTTGGGTGGCCTCTTGTTACGGTCATCGTTAGCCCTTATTTTTGACTTCCTTCTTAACGTTATTTCAAATGCTCTACGTCACCTTAGATTCCCTAAACGCTACTTATGGGCTATGCAAGTTTAAAGAATATGTGGTTTTTCTGCCACTAGGTTAGTTGAGAATTGCAGGTGTATGTTTCAATTGGACTTTTGCATTTTTTCTCCTCTTATTATGTGACTGTTAGGTCTCCGCTGAAAGTGTTATTTCGTTTAATTTGGAAGCTTGCAGTAAATTTTAAGGCAGTGTGTCTTGTTCCACTGTGTGAATTTATATGCAAGATCATTTCCGTTGTTGCCGTGTTTGGCACATTTAGTCGATGTGATATCCCGTGCAGTCTTGGTTGATGACAAGTGTTTTGTTGGGTTTTGGCGTATTGCCTGATTTATTTCGGGAATTTATCGTATTGCCACAGTGAGTGAAGGGGCGGTCGATTAGGAACTTTCTTCCACGCTTAGATTTTCTAGTAATATTTGGCTCAGTGTGGTGGTAAAACAGCTTATCAGTTTTATTTTGTCTTTTAACTGAAGAACTTTCGGCCGAATGGTTAAAAACAAATCATCTAAATCTTCGAGACCTCGTAGCTGGCCCTTTAGGGGATTTCTGACACCTAAAGGTTTTTTCTAGTTTTTCTAGGCGTTCTAGAATTTTCTAGATTTTCCTATGGAAAGCTTTTCGTTTCTTTTTTGGTGAATTTTGGGTCTTATTATGGAGTTGGGTACCTGGATTTTCCAGTTTATAGAATTGGTGGCGATTGCGGCTTAGCTTTGACTTCGCTTTCGTAGTTGGTGGCGCCCATATTTGGTTTTGATCATTTTAGTGTTAACTCGCTCCTTTCTCCGAATTAGCACAGCTGGCCCGTTCAATGCTATTAGTTATGGAACTGTTTGGGGTCTTCACAGCTTGCTATCATGCTCGTATTGAAGTGTTAAAAGATTGTCATTGGTTTGTTCTAGCGATTTTGCGTATTAGAGCGTTCAGTGGTCACACCCTTTGAAACCAAACTTTTTTTTTGTAATGCGTGCACAAGTTATACTGCTCCCTACAGAAATAAGTTGGCAAATATTAGTTCAGCCCTGCTGTCTTCTAAGAAATATGGCAATGACCTTTAAAAGTGTTATTAAAGAGGTCATCACTTTACAGCAAATGAAAAATTGAGGGAAACCATCGAGTACTAATTTTGCGCTCAAGAAAGAATTTGTCTTTTATGCTATTACGTCTTTGTAGGACAAATGGCGCATATGGGGGTTGTTTTTGGTTTCGCAGTTGCGTGATATGATATGGACATTTTGGTGACGCTGTATAGTACGGGGCTTTACACTGTTCCAACTAAATTGCATAAAAAAAGCAAATAATATACAGGGTCCGGCAACGAAGCGGGGGTGGTAGATATTTCTAAAACTATGAGAGTTACATGAATATTGTGTATATAAAAGTTGTAGGTACGAAGATGGTGCACATTTCTCAAATAGTTTTGATTATACAGGGTGGCTCAAAAAAGTGTGGCGAATCAAACTTACTTTTTTTAAATCTTTTGAAATAAAGCATCTTAAGGGGCTTAAATTGCGTTTTATGTTCAAATACGCATATCTAAAAAACAGTTAAACTTAGACGTATGAAGTAACATATCAAAAGAAAGCTCATAAAAAGGGCCTTTCAAAAATACAAACATGTACAGGGCGTTCCATTTGTAAAAAAATCGAAATCATTAAATTTGCAAATGTTGAGCACCCTGTATAGCATTAATACCCAGATCCACCATTTTACACCTGAAAGATAGTTTACGAAAATCATAATTTTTTAGTAACGTTTTCCTTCATTCAATTATTTTCTGTTACTTACAGCAGACGCCCGAAGTTCAGCATTTTTTTTTTGTATAGAATCGTTAATATCTCCAAAACAGTTGACGTTAGACCTATACAACTTTATATAAAAATGATGAGTATTTCAATGTGAAACTTTTAGGTTACCCAAATATAGGGCATTCCGTTTAAAAAAAAATAGGTTTGATTTGCCACACTTTTTTGAACCACCCTGTATAATCAAAACTATTTTAGTAATGTGCACCATCTTCCTACTTACAACTTTTATATACACAATATTCATGTAATTCTCATAGTTTTAGAAATATCTTCCACCCCCACTTCATTGCCGGACCCTGTATTATTAGATGCAACTGATTACTTCATTTTTTTTCGTAGAGAGACAAAATTAGTATATCATTCCTTCTGTATTAGTTAAGGTGCTTGGGAAGATATAGAATTTAAACTTTATGATTCTTATGTGTTAATTCTTTCGACATCGTATATTTTCATCGAAATTAATTGAGGTATTAGTAGTGGCGCGATTGGATTAATTGCTAGCCAGCGGCCAGGTTGCATTGTCGTGCGAACATATATAAATCATAGAATAAGTTATTAACGACTGCGTGGCGCAAACTGATTAAAATTCTGTTCTGAACAGCTCTGCCGTTTTGCATTTTTTTATGATTATAGTCTAATGAGAGTACCATTCCCTTTAAAATACTTTAGCTGTTTGCAATACACGATGTAATATAAATATTAAAGTTGCTCATAAAATTTATAACCTGGGACATTTCATTTTATTTAAATAGGTTCTAACAAGATTTAAAATTACACATTTATTTTAGATTTTGAAACCGCCCGTGGTCATAAAATGGAGCGACAAGTTTATGTAAACGATATTCTTGGAAATCATGTACCTCCACCCATATCGCATCCCCATCGCCAAAGAAATCCGAGGGGTAGTAATCGTTACGACCGTCATCCTCTCCAACGGCCATGCCCACCTCTAGAAGGACGTTATAACCGTTCTTATCAACAACCATACTCACCCTTAGAAGGATGTTATGACCGTTCCTATCAAAAACCATACTCACCCTTAGATGGATGTTATGAAGGAGATAGGCGGAGGTACAACGATCGTAACTCTCAGCGCGACTCCAACGCTAGTTTTCGCCGATATTAAACGAGATATATTTTTAAATTACGGTTTACTAATTTATTTGATTTGTATAAAAAACAAATATACGATCACATAATAAACTGAATTTTCCATGAACAACAAACTATTTTGTTTTCATTTGCAGCCCTTGAAAGAATGTCAGTAATAGGAAAGATTGATGAAAAATACTTGAATTATATCTTTCTTAGTTGTATTATATTATCTGTTCACAAACTGTCAAATATATGCAAACTTTTAAAATAAATCTAGAAATAGTTCTGTTTTTACAGTGCCTCAGAAATTGAGTAACTAACTAACTAGGTACTGAATGTAGCTTATCTTGTCAGTTGTGATAAATGATAAAAAACATCATTTTGAAAACACAAAACAGTTTAGTTGGGAAAATTTCTCGTACTTTTTAAATTGAGCCATTACGATAGCATCAGGAGTAATCGAATAAAAATATTTATTTGTTCCTCACTTGTAAACATCAATTTATCAAGTCACTGTATTCACCTTGAAAATGTTTCTTAACTGGCTAGCCAGTAAATTTTTTACTGGCTAGCCAGTTATATTTTACAAGCGTGCTCATAGATAAATGATAGCGTGCAAAGCCAGAGTTGTCTTCCTTAGTATGTGTCATATTGATGAATTTAGTTGCTTGTCAGTTTGACATTTTGAATAAATGGTGAATTTCTAGTTATTTACAAGTGAGGAACAAATAAAAAATTCAACAATACACGCCAGGTAACCATTTTTACTGGCTCAAGGATATGACAGGCTCGCCTAACGGCTCGCCAGTCATCCCAATCCTATCGCCAGTAAAACCCGTTTTACCTGGCTTGTAATGTTAAATACTATACTTTGACAAATTTAGATATTTTATTCAACTAAAAAACGTAGTTTATACTATACCGCACGTCAAAATAAAATTAACTAGAATTATTACGTAATTCAGCAAATATTCAATTTGAAATTAATTTAGTGAACAGACAATACACTTATGATTTAACAGCTTGCTTTTCTATACGCATGAATATAAAAATTAGTAACGCTACAACTGGAAGACATTTTTATTTCAACAAGAAGTAAGTATAAAAACACGATGTCACGAGCCCTTGACGTCGACCACAGTGGGTATTAAATCGCCGTCGTGTTAATTTCGTGTACACATTGTAGCTGCGCGTTGACTACAATTATCGATTATAATTCAGAATTTTGTAACAGACAAGTAACTTTGTTCCTTCTTTACTCTTTGGTATAATACATTCACGATGTTTCTTCCACCCAGCAGGCTATGCTAGGATGACATTGTTGTTGGTACACATGTGAAATAACTAGAATAATTTGTGGTTATGATAGTTGAAGGTTTGCACTGTCGCCAGATAAATTTTTGTTTCCTTTCATAAAATTTTCGACATTTTGACATTAAAATTGCAATAATGCCACTAAAGCAGTTGTTAAAAGTGTCATAGTTTCTTCATGTCAAAGTTTGACTTCTAACACAATTCACGCATGCAATTTAATAAAAACATATAACTGCCTACTGGGAAGTGGAACATCGTGAATAAATTATAGTGTGTAATGCTCCAGTTGATGTTATGCGTTTGGCAGTACTGAAGTGTATTGTTGGTGGCACTGTAAGTCTGTGTCAAAACTGACACAAAACGCTACGAATATGACAAACTGCCAGTGCCACCAACAATTCAGTATTCCAAACGTAAAACGAATTGTCGTTGCTATGGTGCAAAATACCACTTTACTCAACGATTTTGAATGTAGAAATGTAGTTGATTACCATATAAAATGCGATACAACATTCTACGCCGCATAAAATAAATGTACAATTACATACCATATTAATTTGTGGAAGTGTTTTGCAGGCAGATATTTTCATCATGCGAATAAGCGCTTCTGCGTCTCCAGGAAATTATACACGTAAATAAGGTAGGTATCTCTTGTAGATTTTAAATTCTTTGGCTACATTGCTAAAAGGCAATTACCGTTTAGTCAGGAATTTAAAGCGTGGGGGCGGGCTTGTTGTATCCACATTCAATAGTGAATAAAATTTTGTTTTATTATGTTATTCAAATACAGCCGCGCAGCGCAGTTGGGTAGGCGCTAGGCTTGCATTAAACAAGTCCTTGGTTCGAATGCCGCGGGAGCTGGAATTTTTCTGCAATCTTGGCGATTAGAATCGGGCTCGGTGAGACCATTCACAGTTGGGCACCAAATTAACTGTGCTCTACTCAGAACCACAAACCTAAGAGATAGAGTAACAAGGTCAAGACATAACCATGACGCACACGCTGCGCAAGCACAAAAGGCGCGCTCGAACGTTGTATCCCGAATCCGGGGCAAGTTGAGCATTGTCCAGCCAGATGCAAGCGCATAAAGCATCAGCCTCTACACCGCAAGGTAAATGAGGTTATCGATAATACATACGTACATACAGTGTGTTTGCGGATTGAGTCCACATAAGGTGTAAATAATAAAAAATATTCGACTTAGAAGCTGATATTCTAGGATTCGCTCCTGCTTGTTGTCAAACCAAGATTTTGAGAAAATCAATCAAATTAATTAACATACAGGGTGTTTTTCAAATCGATTTTTAAAAAATGGCCAAGATTAAATTACCCTTATTAGAAGAGACAACAAAAAAAGTATTAAGAAAAGTTATTTAGAATTAAGAGAAAGAACAGGGAATGTTATAATTAACTAGCTGTTGCCCGCGACATCGTTCGCCTGGTCTTCAATTTAATGCGATAATATATTTAGTACGAGTACCCGGCATGCGTTGCAATGCCACCCAAAGAAAGAAAACACACGAACTGCCGCTAAACTACAATACTCATTAGAAAAAAAGTAGTCACGTTAACACAATACGACACTGGCCTCACACTCGAGGGCGTGTCGAAGGTTAAAAATGGCTTTTTACGACCGTTTACCAAGCTAGCTCATGGTAGGGATGTCCACGAAAGACGGCTATTGGCGTTCCTGGAGAAGATCATGATTGGTTTTTAAGTGTGCGTTTATTTACAATTACTATGTACAATGTTATATAATTACTCCCAACAATATATATAAAAACAATAAAATAAAATAAGCCGTGTGTGTGCCCGGTGGAGGGCATCTCCGAGGGCGAGAAGCGGATGGTGGCGGTCGACCTGGAAGCAGGAACACTTAGGCCAGGACTTCTTAGACCTGGGGCTCGCTCCTAGCGAGGCCCTTTGGGGGCGGGACGGTGTCCACGTTCCGGATGGCCTGGAGGCAGGATGACACACCTCGGCGGCAGGCCAAGGGGGCGGCGGCGGAGGCTTGCGGCGTCATTGCCGTGGCCAGGTGCATCCTCGGCGGAGCTGTGCGAAGCCGGGGCGACGGTGCTTGGGAGCGCGAGCTCAGGCAAAGTCCTCTTCGTGGCGCGGAGTTTCTGGTGTTTCAGGAGCGACCTGGGGGTGGCGTCGAGCCGGATGATGCGCGGCGGGCCGGAGCGCTCTCTAGTCCGCAAGCAGCTAGCGTCTCTCTGAAGCTTGGGGCGCCTTGGGGCCGAGCAGAACGCGTCTGACGACAGCACACTCCAGGGGCGGGCTGCTGCAGCAAACCTCGAGTTTGGCGACGGCGGGCGGCGAATTCGGGCGTCGGCTGTCCATCCTCCTCTTCCTCGATGATCGATGGCTAGGCCCCGCTGGAAGGCGTGGGCTCTAGGTTGGCATTGTGGATGCTGCGGCGGCGGCGATGATTGGTTTCCTTTATGGAAGCGGTGTCGGGCGGCCTTCTGCTATGGATGCAGCTGCGGCGGCGGCGAATGGCTTCCTCCATGGAGGTGGTGTGGGGCTGCTTTCTGCTATGGGTGCAGTTGCGGCGGGGCTGAACGGCGTCAGCTGGTGGCGCGAGCGAGCGGCGTCGCTTGGCGGCGAATGGGAGCGGCAGCTTGCGAGGTGGTAGTCCGAGCGACGGCGATGCTCCTCGCAGTGAGCTGGACGTAGGTGTAGTCGGCGGCGGCGCCTGTGGAAGGGTGCGTGCTTCTGGACATGGGAGCGGCAGCGTACGTGGAGGCGGTCTGTGTGGCGGCGTCGTCCTCGCAGTGGGCTGGACGTAGGGACGGACGGCGGCGGCGTCTGTCTTCACTCGCATGTGTTGGTTTCTGCGAACTAGATTCGAGTAGCTGTGTTTGTTTCTGAGAACTTACGTGGGCGGCATCCTGGCGTGTTGCGTGTCGCGGTGTTGAGGAGCGATGCAGCGGAGACGGCGAGAAGCGCTGGAGGTCCGGGGGCGGCAGGGCCTCGGACTCCCTTTGTTCTTGTGATCAAGAGGATCTAACAAGAACTCGGAGTCACGGAGTCGACTTCCACGATCTAGAGGATCTAGCAGAAGGTTTTGGTTCTTTCCAGGGACCGGAGGGTCTCTGCTGGAAGGGTTTGACTCGAGATCAAGAGGATCGACCGAATGATTTTTCTGGCCGAGGAAGCTTCTTTTAAAGGGCTCGTTTACTCCCACTGCCTTCTCCCGGACGGTCGTTTTTGGGGTGGGACGTGCTACTTTCGCTTCCGGGGGTCGGTTTGTGATTAATTACTTATTTCGTGTTTGGCGCACTAATTTTTGCCCGGGGTATTTTTTTATGCGGCCTATTGGACTGCTGATGCGAAGACGTTTCTAATGACACCCGGCTTGCCTATGTTACGCTCACTTGGCCGGTGCGTTTAATTAGGTCGCGAGATGAGTATTTGATTAAGTCTTCACGCGCGCCGCTGGGTCTAATCCGTGCCGTATATTGATCCCTTGGCGCTATCCGCCTCGTGTTGGAGAGGCGCTTAAATCCTTTTACCTGGCTTAATGCTCAAGCCGAGTGCCTCCCTTTGTTCGTTTTGTGGAATTTTCCTGGCACGCGGCAGGTGAGTTGTACGGAGTTTTAACGTCTTTGTTTGCAATTTGTATTTTCGTTTAGCGTTGCTTTGATTTCCTCGTTGTCATCTTCCTCGTGAAAAGGAAAGTTTAAGCTGCTCTTTCTTTGTTAGCCCGAGCGGCCGATGACATGCTAATATCTCCGGTTGTTGGCCTGGCTTTATTTGAGGGCCGTTTACCCTAAGAATGCTATTTTTAAAACTTAGGCGTTCGGCTTTTGTTTAGCCAAAAGAATAACATGGCTGTAATTACGTGTTTTTCTGCTCCTTGAGAAACTGCATGCGAGGTTTGAGGGCGTTAACTCACATGTGATTTTTAATTGAGCCGCTATCTTGACGAATAGGCGACAAGCGGCGATTATGCACGTGTGAGTCATATCAACGTATTCAAAGTGGCGTTAATTTAATGCGAGTTTAGGAATCTTGTTGAAACTTGGTATATATCTAGATAAATTGTGTTACTGTATTAAAAGAACTTTACGACACCCACCCAAGGTGAGCATCGCACCACGGAATCAGTCCTGAAAAACTGGCACACTTGCCCTGAGATCGGTTCAAAATTGGCTAAAGGCCACGGCTGGAACGCTCAGGGAGTCGGGCGTGAGTCACACGATACGTTCTGGGCAAGCGTGTTGCGGCATATATATATAGGGTATGTCAAAATCATGAGGGCGCCACCAAGCCTGTCTTAACCCGACTAACCGGGCCTGGACGGTTAGACGGGAGCGAAGCACGCAAAATACTCCGTCGATAGGATTACTCAAGAGTTGCAAGGTCAAATAACAATTTCGAGATTGCCTTATGCAAGGATTGTAATTAGGTGCCAATCCGACCGCGACTACGCAGCTGTCTCACCCACCTGTACGCTCAAAGCTCCCTCGTCCCGTCGCACAATAATCAGTACACTGAAGGGGGCGCTTATCTGAAACAGAGCATGCACAAGTCGAAACAAAACAATAGTTCCCTTAACTAACAAATCATGTATTGACTCACGGGTTACAATGGGGCAGCGGAGTGCGTCGCCCTATATCTATAAATAGATTGTATCTAAGAAAACACCAGCTGGCGCGCGCTCTAAACCTAGCGACAGATGTTGAACAGTAATGAACAAAGTAGCACTTGTAACATAGACAGTCTGTAATTTGGAATGAATGTCCAAATATGCGGGCGCGACGCCTTATGCAGCAAACAGTAATGAACAAAGTAGCACTTGTAACATAGACAGTCTGTAATTTGGAATGAATGTACAAATATGACGACAGTGCCTGTAGTCACAAGAGATGTGGCGGGCTCGCTCGCGGCGTCCCAATACAGCTCGTACGCGGGGCTTAATGCTCTCCGCGGGACAGGTACACTCGCGTTCACAGCGGTAATCAGTTCAAAGACACATACCTTAATATGTAGGCGGTTGGGGAGCCTGGTACAGTTGAGTTGCGACAGGCGGCAGTCTTAGGTGGCAGGTACATTCGATGTTCAACGGCTATAGGGATGAGTGGACATCCGCCATAATGGCGACGTGAGACGCGTCAGGACGCGTACAACTGGACGACGAAAAATGGGCCACTTTCGTTCTGCGGGACAGATCCTCGAAGGTCGAGATGAAGGGGCACGATCCCTTACTTACGAGAGCAGGAACTGGGCTCAAGAAGCACCCACGCTACGCCGAAAACAAATCGGAACTCCCACACAACCACCACACGAAGGCTCTCTGCAACGGGCTGCGATCAACTGCCCAGAGGGAAGCGCTGCCACAGGTCACATCGGTCGCGTCCCCACGTGACTAAACCTCGGCAGCCAATCGCGAGGCGATCAGATGAAACAAATTAATGCCGGCGACGATGGTAGCACGCCGCAACGGCGTGTTTTCTAGAAGATTCGGAATTCTTGCGAGCGATAACGCTCGGCTGCCAAAGCGCCATCAGAGGGGGGATTCCAACCGACGAGAAATACTGCGTTTGGGGCCAAATATGTGCAAAATCATGATTCTGGAATTAGGCGATGGAGCCAAATAAGTAACTAAAAGGGTTTAGCATACGGGCACGCTGCCCTAAAGCCTAGGTGGCTATTTAAAATACCAAAATGACCTGACAATTGTTTATTTGGATAATGCTACTGTTTAAAAAAAATCATTAAATTTGTAATCCCTGTATAGCTTTGAGCTTATCAGTAACAAAAACTAAAGTAATCTAGGAAATATATGAATCAGTTTTACTTCATTAATTATGATGACAATAAATTCAATACGAAGCATGGCCTTCTTTAACTCGAATTACTGCTTGACAGCGTTTTGGTATGCTTCGAATTAGCCTACGAATCACATCCTGTAGGTTGCGCTGCCATTCTTCTATCAGAGCGTCTTCCAACTGAGTAGGGGTTTGTGGGGGTTTAGACGAGTGTGAACAGCTCTTCCCAGCATATCCCACATGTGTTCTATGGGATTCATGTCCGGACTACATGCTGGCCAATTAATTGTTTGAATGTCTTAATCTTGAAGATAATGTTTGCGACGTGTGGACTACCATTATCATGCATGTACACGAATTCCCCATCAATATTCTGGACATACGGGCGAACATGTAAATGTAGAATTTCATTTATGTATCGTTGTGCATTCAGAACACCATTTCGAACAATGATAAGCTCAGTACGGTTATCTAATGTGATGACGCCCCGTACCATTATCGATCCTCCAGCAAAAGGAATAGTTTCACGCATTGTATTGGGAAGGTAACGTTCTCCTGGTCTTCTCCATACACGTAAACATCCATTATTACCTGATAGAAGGAACCTGGACTCATCTGTAAACATGAGACGTCGCCAGTGCCTCAGTTGCCAGTTTAGGTGTTGTCGGTCGAATTATACTCACATTCTATGATTTCTGGACAATTTGGGCACTTTCACGGGTCTTCTGGACCTTAGATTAACTTCACGCAGTCTATTTCTAACAGTCTGGTCACTAATTATGCATCCAGTAGCTTGTCGAACATCTGCATTAAGGTCTCGTGCTGTAGCTGTACGACTGCGTAGGGCTTGCAAACGAAGAAAACGGTCTCACCTACAGTAGTTTTTCGGTTTCAACCTCTATCAGGACGTCTAGTAACAAACCCGGTCTCCCTGTAACGTCTCCAGAGCTTCCACACAGTTGCCTGTATGATGTATGTATATATAATCGATAACCTCGTTTTTTACCTTCCGGTGTAGAGGCTGGTGCTTTATGTGCTTACATCTGGCGGTACAATGCTCAACTTGCCCCGGATTCGGGATACAAAGCTGGAGCGCGCCTTTTGTGCTTGCACAGCAACCATTGTGTGAGGTGTATGTGTGTGTGTGTGTGTGTGTTATGTTGACTTTGTTACTCTATATGTTAGGTCTGTGGTTCTGAATAGAGGACAGTTAATTTGGTGCCCAACTGTGAATGGTCTCACCGAGCCCGATTCAAATCGCCAGGCTGCGAAAATTTCCGGCCCTCGCGGGATTCGAACCGAAGACTTGCTTAATGCAAGAAAAGCGCTTACTCATCTGCGCTACTCGGCTTCTACAGTTTCCTGTACAATTCCCAATTGTTGAGCTACGTACCGCCCTTCTTGTAGCAAAGTTAGCACTCGCATAACCTATATTGGCGTTAGTTGCCTTCTTATTTGTGGTACATCTTGAATGTGTTCACCCATAATGTTAAGAAGCAGTTTTAACAAGTACACTAGCCTGTATGCATGTAATAATAATGTCCACGCTACTTTGTTCTTTGTTACTTAATTTATCCAACTTATTTGACATAAGCACACTTGATGATATTTTTGTATTATGTGGAAATTATGAAAGATAAAGGACAAGTGCTCACATATACCAAGTTTCAACAAAATTCCTAAACTCGCCTTAAATTTACGCCACTTTGAATACGTGACTACTTTTTTCTTTTGAGTAGTGTATATGAACTCATTTGTTGAAACGACTCGCGAGCCACCAATTATAAAATAGTTGTACTAACTCAGAAACCTTCGCGAGCGTGCGCACAACAACTCACCAAAGCTTCATCGCAATCGGATGAATGGTATAGGAACGCATACGGGACAGACAAAATTAACATTCATTTTTATATACAGGGTGTTTCAGAACTGTGGGATCAAACTGCTAGGGAGATTCAGTGCGACGGTAGAAGACATTTGAGTATGGGAACTCATGTCCGGGAATGTCTCCCTGGGGCACTGGGACTCTATGACACGTTAAGACAGTTTAAAACATTTGAATGCATTTTATTTCTGTCTTGTACATAATATCACCACAACAATTATTGTTCAAAATGTCGCCCTCCAACTGCAATACATCGGTTTGAAGGTCGCACATGATTTCGGCGGACTCGACTGAAAATGTGATAGTCGTTTTGAAACACATTTTGTTTTTAAACTGTCTTAACGTGTCCCAGTGCCCCAGGAAGACATTTCCGGACATGGGTTCCTATACTCAAATGTCTTCTACCGTCGCACTGAATAAAATGCTGCCTACCTTGCCCATCCCAAAACAATAGAAACTGTCAATAATTAGTTTTTAAGCGATCTTGGTTTGGAAGAGTGACATGCGTTTTAAAAGTACGCTCGAGATGTTTGCAAATTATTAACCCTAGAAATCCTGCGGGGAGGGGGGCAATTATTATTATTATTAATAATAATAATAGTGTTTATTTCCAATAAAAAAAATAGTTATGTAAGAAAAACTGACAAAAACGATTATTTAAATAACAACTAATAAAAAACATAATAATTGAATTGGAAAATCGATGAAAATCCGATGTCCTAAAAAGGCATCCCTGCTGGAATGGATGATTTTTTTAATTGTTAGTAATTTTACTTCAGCACCTTTTAGTTAGTTCTCAAATATTTTTGCTTTTATAATATTTTTTATTTATTAGAATAACTAAAATAATTTGTTCAAAATACCGTAAATACGTACGTAAAGTACATATGGAAAACACGATTATTTATACAAATTGTACAGAAGTTAGAGTGATTTAATGCGGTTTCATATTTCAATTTTAATTAAAATATTTACATATTAAAGAAAATGTTTAATTAAGGGCGTGTAAAGTTATTATACATATGCAGTATCATGTATTTATTCCGTACTAGTATCTCATTAACGCACTGCATAATTTAAATTAAGACAAATTGAGGGCTACAAAAAATTCCCCACCTTGGGTATGTGCGTATAAAAATTTTTTGGGGATGACTAGGATCTAGGATTATTTCCTTTATATTCATAATAATGCGTAATCACCATGGTTTCTGTGAGTTTAATAATGATAAAAATTCAAACGTCAAAATTTTACCGCGGTTAAAAATGTGTAAAAATTTAATCGCTAGTAAATAACTTTTATTTGTTCCTCACTTGTAAACATCAATTTATCAAGTCACTGTATTCACCTTGAAAATGTTTCTTAACTGGCTAGCCAGTTATATTTTACAAGCGTGCTCATAGATAAATGATAGCGTGCAAAGCCAGAGTTGTCTTCCTTAGTATGTGTCATATTGATAAATTTAGTTGTTTGTCAGTTTGACATTTTGAATTAATGGTAAATTTCTAGTTATTTACAAGTGAGAAACAAATAAAATATTCAACAAAACACACCAGGTAACCATTTTTACTGGCTCAAGGATATGACAGGCTCGCCTAACGGCTCGCCAGTCATCCCAATCCTATCGCCAGTAAAAACTGTTTTACCTGGCTTGTAATGTTAAATACTATAACATGATTATTAAAGCTGCTTCACAACTGAATTTTATTTAGTTATTCAGGAAATAATCACGCCGAACATCCTGCGCGCATGTAAACTATCCTGAATAATTTTTGATGATTTTCTGTCAGAATGATTTGCTCTGAAGAAATATATCTCGTAAATTTTCTTGTTGAGCGGCAAATTTACTTGACAAATTTCTTAGCAAAACATTGTGACATAAACCGCCAAAATTTAATCGGCTATTTTAATGCACTTGGGATATTACTGTTGACTAAAAGACGATGAAAAATATGTAATGCTGCTAAATTCATATTTAACCTCACGTCGATTAGAAGGGAGGGAATATGATCGGTACGTACGTCTTGTAATAGTAATATTCACAATTTGTTAAAATCCCTAACCACACAAATATTTAACAACCGCTAAATACGTATTTCGACAGCTATGCTGTCATCTTCAGTCCTCTTGGAGAGATACAGAAGATTTTTATTCAGAAGAAAACACTTGTAAAGTTAGGCGTTGATTTAGATAAAAATACCAACTCTCGGAAAATTGCCCAAATATTTGATAAGGATTTAATTGTTGAAAACGAGTCTTCATCATAATTTAATAAAGACGAATTGGTTTTTCTAGATAAGGGTTTAGAAATCAATGTAGGTCATACGAAACCACCTTTAAAAGATATCGTTGCTGGAATTGAAAGTTCAATTACTACTTTAGACGAATAGTCTAAAGAATTCATTGGAAGAGCTTGCAAAATTAAAATTTTGGACAATAGGTAATGGAACAGGCAAAAACTACCGAAACGATTAGAAAAGATCACGAAGTTATTAAGGGATTGCGTAACAAGGGATGTTTTTATCTAAAGGCTGACAAAGGTAATAAAATTGTTATTTTGGATATACAGGATTCGATAGAATTGCTTGACAATGGACCCTATACAGAATTGAAAGTGACTACCATAAGCAGCATGATTGTTAAAACGCAGGACGTGATGAAAATCCGACCCAACACTTATTACTCCAGCCCTTAGATATAAGGTGACTCTTTCTAATCCAGATGTATTGTTTAACTAAGATACATAAACCAGGTAAAACAATGAGAACTCTTGTTTCTGGTATTAACTCTCCGACGTACTTCTTATCTAAGTGGTTAAACTTGCCCAACCTGAAAATAAATTTTCGGTCGGAAACTAAGTAGTTAGAGTTTATAAATAAAATTAATGATTTAGAACTTGATGGTGAAAGCGAAATACTAGTTTTATTTGATATGTGTTCTTTGTTTCCAAGCGTACCAGTTCCGCAAACCATGACATATCTGCGGGAATTACTTACGGATAAATAATAATTTAGATTCAAACCAAATTAACGAGATTCTTAGATTAACTACCCATTTCATGCCACATAATGCTTTCAAATAGATGTAAAATTCTATGAACGGCACGAAGGAACAGCAATGACAAATAGTCTTTCCCCTTTTTTGCCAATCTTTTTATGCCTAAATTCTAAATTGATTTTAAGAATAATGCAGGGTATTTTCCAAGAATTTGGATCAGGTATGTGGACGTCATTTTAGTTAAATTCTAAATTTTTTAGCATATGAAACGGAAAACGAAGGACAACTACCATTTCTGGATACCTTAGTGATAAGAAATAAAAGTAAGTTGGAATTAGATTTTATAGAAAAGAAACCAATGTAAACAGATTCATTTGTCAACACATAATGGCTACTCTAAATTTCTTAGTGCATAGATTGCTAACATTTTCTTTAAACAAAGATCGATATAACACCGAACTTCAGACGATTAAAAACATCGCTGTGTATAATGGTTTCTCTCTTAAAATTATCCTTAGGAAACAAAATACAAAATTTCACGTTCGAAATTCTACAACTCTGGTCAATGTTACAAGTTAAGAACGCAACGAAAAGTACATACGAGCCCACTAGATGCAAAACTCGGTACTTGCAAAAAATACAAAAAATTAGATATTGGTATCAATGGATGGGTTGTTTTAAAGAGCATAGCATGATGAAATATTAAAGATGCGTAACTCGGTATTTTACATTGTATAGGCATGTAAACATCGATGTCAGATGCAAAACTCAGTGAAAATGTGAGCATGTTAGATGCAAAACTGTGTGTTTTTATTTTGACCAATCACAACTCAAAATTCACGTCACCTGACCCTGTCCACTTGTTGATATCTTGATATGACAGGCGTTTATCGATGCTTTGTTAAAGATTCATTACTGAATTTATTGGAGAAGGGACCTAAAATTAGAATTCCACAAAATTATTCATTGTACTAAAGAAGCTTACAGACAAAGAAATTCAGGAAGAAGATACTGAAACTGACAACCAAAATTTCAGCGCAAATTAAGTGAAACTAAAATTATTTGTGTACTTTTATTTTTATGTTACTTTTTATTTTGTTTTAAATCAAAAAATAAAAATAGTTCTATAAAAAATATAATTTTAGGTACAGTCGGCGCCTTAGAAATCGGGACACACAATATGTTGTGTTGTAATATTTGATTTAGTATTATTTTTTGTATTATTGGAATTTTACTATCAACCAAAAGACGCAACATTTGAAAATTACATAACAGTTAAAACAACTGCAAAATTCCAGTTTATACACTTAAAAATACATGCAAAATGTATCATAGTATTGTCCCGATTTCTAAGGCGCCGACCGTACCGTGATTAAACAATCTGTACATAGTCAATAATTATGAATTGGTAAAGGTAAAACTTTAATTAACTTTCAAAATTTAGCCATTATTCAGATGCAAAACTAAGTGAAACAATAAGTCAGATGCAAAACTATGTAAGTTCATTTTTAAAACACAGTTTACATTAAAACTAGGACATTTTCAAGCAAAATCAGATAATACAATCTCCGTTGGTGGTAGTGCCATCTAGTGGGCCACTTTTGCTGGTCGAGTAATGTAGTAAACACAACCTAACAGTTTTTTGTCTCTAGCACAAATTCACTAACAGTGTAAACGCAGAGTTTTGCATCTAGTGGGCTCATACAGTCAGTTCTACAAAAAAGGCCCCGTCTTCTAGCAACTTTATTATTTATTTTAGACCCAATAAACCCTACATTTTAACACTATCAAAAAAAATTATCTTCAATTGTTTCAGAGTGGTGACGTCACATGCAATTTTTTTAAATGACACTACCTATATATTTTTTTACATTTTCTGGTAGAGGTTTTTTTCTCTTTTCAACAATATAAATATTTCATGCACTTGCATAAAAAAATTTTCGTGAAAAATTAAAAAAACTTTTTCACAGTGGAGGCCATGATACAAAACTATAAACAAAAGCGTAACTCAGAAAAACAAAACAAATAGTAGACAAACGCTTTAACTGTCAGATTTCAGAATAATCTAAAGTGTTTTCTTGTATGATACTCTTGTGCTTTAATATTCAAATCAAAATATGGCCAGGTTTACTAACAATGAAATTGTTGACATATTGCAAGTATTCTTTGAATGCAGGACAAATAGTGCGGAAGCTTTACGTATTTATCAAACACGGTATGCCGATGGACAGGCTCCATCCCGGCGAAAATTTAGTAAATTAGAAGAAACGTTAAGGAACGAGTTCCCTAAAGAAAATAAAGAGAGACCGCCAAGTCCGAGATGAAAATTTGTAGTTGGATATTTTGTTAAGTGTAGAGCAAGATGCAAATACTTCACCACGAGAAATTGCACATAATCTTCAGGTGTCATGTAGTACAGTACATCACATTAAAAAAAAACATGATTTTAAACCATATAAGGTACATTTAGTGCATAATTTACCAGCAAATGACCCTCCACGTCGAATTGAATTTTGTAATTACTTTGTAAACAGACAGCAAGAGGATCCTAATTTTTACAGAAAAATATTATGGTCTGACGAATGCACATTTTCCAATAACGGCTTATTTAATAGAAATCATCACTATTATTGGAGTACAGAAAATCCCAGAAATAGTAGAGAAAATCGCTTTCAAAGAAGATTTAGCGTTAATTTATGGTGTGGGATTTTAAACGGAAGGTTGTTAGGACCTTACTTTATTGACGGAACTCAAAATTCAGTTAGATACAACCAGTTTCTACGAAACCAATTACAGGAATATTTGGAACAATTGCTCTTGCAGAATTTAATAACGTAATTTTTCAACAAGATGGTGCGTCTGTCCATAATTCTCTTATAAACACTAATTTCCTAAACGAAAATTTTGGACAGAATTGGATTGGCACAAATGGACCAATTCAGTGGCCAGCTAGGTCCCCAGACTTAACTCCCCTTGATTTCTTTTTGTGGGGACACCTTAAGGACCTTATTTTCGTTACACCACCAGAAAATATTGATGATCTCAAAGTAAGGATTAGAAATGCTTGCCAAAGCATTCCTCAACATATGCTTATAAACGCCGCAAGTAGTGTTAATAGACGATGTCAAATTTGTATTGTCAATAATTGTTTACATATCCAACATTTGTTATAAATGGTTAGTTTTTTGTGTTGCCTTTTGTAAATAAATATTGTTTTGTTTTTCTGAGTTACACTTTTGTTTATAGTTTTGTATCGTGGCCTCCCACCGATAAAAAGTGTTTTAATTTTTCTCGAAAATTTTCTTATGTAAGGCCATAAAATATTAATATTGTTGAAAAGAGAAAAAAATTCTACCAAAAAATGTAAAAAAATATATAGTGTCATTTAAAAAAATTGCATGTGACGTCACCACTCTTTTTTTTTTTTTTTAAATGTCTTCTACCAGCTCAGCAATAGTTGCTATTCATGGTACAGTTAATTGGGGGTTGTCACTGTAGATTGCACTAGTGGTGCTAAGTGCACCTTTCACTAAATTTAAACACTGTATGTCAGTATTGTTTATTGTTCATGCTCGCTGAACGAAAATTTATTCACTGTCACTATCACTTACTAGTAGGTCTATTGGTAACTTCCGCTTCAGTCTTTTATGAATTGATTTAGCACCTAGTCCATAGTGTGTTGCACCACTACATTGGTTGATGTTGTCGTAGAATTTCCTGGATCTGTTATTTATGAAATCTTGTATTGTTGGGATGCCCAACTCCCTGTGTAGTTGTGTGTTTCTAACGAACCATTCAGCATTCGTGATAATACGGAGCACTTTATTTTGCAAAACCTGTAGTTTGCGCAGGTTTGTTTTTGATGTTGTACTCCAAATGCAGCAGCCGTAGGTGAATATCGGACGGATGATTGCAGTGTGTATAAGTATTCCACATTTAGTCTTAAGTGAAGATCTCTTATTTAGGATTGTATACAGCATGCTGAGTCTTGCGTATGATTCTGTCAGCTTCTTGTTAATGTGGAGGCTCCATGTTAATCTCCAATCCAGATACATGCCAAGATATTTAACAGCGCTATCCTTAGGGTTCCATGGAATTGGGGTGTTATCAATTATTATATTGGGTGGATCCGTGGGTCTGCGGAGCGTGAAAATTTTGCATTCACATTTGTTAGCGTTTATAGTAATGCACCAGCGTTTAAACCACTCTGTTAGTTTATTTATGCCTACTTGGAGAGTTTCTTCTGCTTGATATATGTCGGTATTTTGCGCTATTATTGCTGTATCATCAGCATACATCGCAAGGTCATTATTAGGGATGGTTGGGATATCTGACATAAAGGTGTTAAATAGGATTGGTCCCAGAATTGAGCCTTGAGGAACTCCTGATTTAATTTGTCGTGGGGTGGACAAGTACGATCCAATCCTTACCTGGAAGCTTCTGTTGGTAAGAAATGACTTTATAGTTTGCAGTAAGTATGAGGGAACGTTCATTTTTAGCAGTTTATATATTAGCCCGTCCGTCCATACTCGGTCGAAGGCTTGTGCAACATCGACAAATGCGATTAGCGTATGAATTTTGTATTCAAACCCTCGTTCAATAATTTCAACAAGTCTTAGAACCTGGTGGTTAGTGGAATGCCAGTTTCTAAATCCAAATTGCATTGGAGGTATAGCATTGCGATCGTCCAGAAATTTAATCAAGCGTCTGTGAATGACTCGCTCTAGAAGCTTAGATACAGTCGATAGTAAACTTATTGGTCTGTATGCTGTTGGATCATTGTGGTTCTTCTTGGGTTTAGGAAACATCAGGACGTGCGCTAGTTTTCATGCTTTTGGAAAGTATGTTATTCGTAAACAAGCGTTAAAAATTGCCGTTAGATAGGCTACTGCTTTAGGGGGAAGGTTTTTTAGCACGATGTTAGGTATCTTGTCTTTTCCAGGGGCTTTATTGGTTTTCAACTTTTTGATATATTCTTTGACTTCCGCTGGAGAGGCTGGATCTATTGGTGTAATATTGTTGTTGTCATTGGTGTTAACTTCACGTTGTACTTGTTCAATATGGTCCACGTTGTTTTGCTCAAAGGTGGTGGTGAACACTTGCTCCAAATGTATGGCGAACACTTCGCTTTTCTCCTGATCTTCGGTATATGCTTGACCGTTTACTCGAATCGTTGGTATTGTTTGAGGTTGCCGAAGAATTTTCTTGGTAGCTCTCCACATGTTCGGGTCCCCTGGATCTAAATTTTCAATATAGTAGTTGTAAGATTGAATTTTGTGATTATCCAATTGTTCTTTGACTATTCTTATTAACTGATTTAGTCTGGCTTTGGTTGCTGGATCCTGTGTTCTTTGCCATAGTCTTCTTGTTCTGTGTTTTTCCTTGATTAGGTTGAATATTTCAATTGGGGGGGTTAAGTAATTAAAGTATTTACGCGATCGGTTGGTGGTGGTGGCATTGCAAACTGCTTGTGTTACCTTTTCATTAAATCTTTCAATTGCATTATCAATGTCATCCGGTGATGTTAGATTAACTGGACATATCAGAGATGTTTTCATGAATGCTTGGAATATGTTCCAGTTTATTGGGCCATTTATTAGTTTGGGAATTTTAGGGTATTGTTGGATTGTGCAGCCTAATGTAATAATTACTGGGAGATGGTCTGAATCAAGTTCAGTTACGACCAGTTGGTTGATGGGTGTGGTTAGGTTTTTGTGGAGAACTATGTCCAAAATGTCAGGAGAATGATCTACTCGATAGGGATAATAGGTATAATCTGTGGGTGCTGCAATTTGAATTGCCAATTCTGATGCAAGATTCTCAAGTTTGGAGCCATTAGGGTTTGTTTTCCTGCATCCCCAGTTGCTGTTTTTGCAGTTAAGGTCACCAATTAGAACAGTGGGCTCTGTGCCTGTAAATATGTTTTGCAGTTCTATTTTTTGAAGTTTTTTATTTGGTGGTTTATATCCTGATATTATTTTTATTATGGTATTGTCTGTTGTTTTCATTTTAATTGCTATCGCTTCTATGTTGTTGACATCGTGCAAGTCATGTATTGTAACTAAAAGGTTATTTTTAGCTATTATTGCCGCACCGCCCCAGCCTATTCCTGTTTCTCTGTCTTTTCTGAAGATCCGGTATCCAGGTATCATGAATTTTTCGTTTGGGGTAAAATGTGTTTCTGTGACACTAATAATGTCTATATTATGTCTTGCAATAAATGATATAAATGTTGACCTTTTGTTTTTTAGTCCATCTGCATTCCAGTTGGCTAGTGTTAACTTTTGTAGATATTTTTGATTATTTCCCGCCATTGAACAACATTGGGATTATTGACATTATTGCGGTTTTTATTTGATCAATGTATGGTGTTAATAGTTGTAAAATAGTGTGGATAATGTTTGTAATAATAGGATTAAGGTTTGTTGTTTGAGGAGAGTCATTTGTGTTATTGGTCACGGTTTCGGCGTATGTGCGATTTGCGGTAACATTTCCAGTTATGGATGCGTTAGGATTGGTTGGTTTGATTCTAGGAAAGTTCTGTGCTGATTGGTAACGTTGGGAGGTGTTTTTGCTAAAAGATTTAATATAAGGGCATCCGCCATAGTTGGCCGTATGCTCGCCCCCGCAATTAACACAACCTGGTTTGGCTTCCTTAGATTTTTGGCAGTTGCTGTAATGATGGTGTTCTTTACATTTGACACATCGAGGTGGGAGATGGCAGTAGTTCTTTGTATGCCCCACTCTTTGACAGTTGGTGCATTGTGGTGTTTCGTTACTTCTACGCCGCGGTTCCACAGCAACCACGCATTGTAATAATCTGTTTAAATTGAGTATTTCTTTGGCTCCTTCAGTTTTTTTAAGTTCGATTGCAATAATGGGTATAGGTATTTTCTTTGTATTTTGTAACCTGGTTACCTTAATCACCGGATACTTCAGTTGAAGCAACTCAGCATATATTTCCTCCTTGGTGATAGAGACTGGAACATTTCTCATTACTACTGACATATTTGCATTTTCTGGTAGTTGATATGTATAATAGTTTACTTTATTTTGATCATAAAATTTAGTAAGTGCTCTGTAGTCATCTGGGCTGCTTAAATTAATCTTTAGTTGAGTGCCTCTGTAGGTTGTGGTAAAGTCGGCCTTTTTTATAACTTCTTTGATATCCTTAATTATATTCTGATGATGCGTGCCATTTGGGAGAAATATTGGTGGAACTTTTGATGTTTCAATTGTGGTCGTTTCTTTATTTTGGAGCGGAGACTCACTAGAATTAGTCTGAGAATTTTCTGGGGTATTCTGCAGCGTATAAAATCGATTTTCGGAGAGCAGGGTTTCGTTATTAAACATGTAACGTTTGTTAATGTCATCATCTGGTGAAGAAAGGCCGCGTTTTTTAGAATTACTTTTGCTAGGGTCATTACTATCAATGTCCATTGTGGTGGCATTAGCTTCTTTGTAAATTAATGTTGGTGGCTTTATCTGTACTGGTGGCAATTCTGGCATTTTTCAAAATATTTCTACTTACAGTTATATGTTGAATTGCACTGGTTAACACGCATGTGGGATTGTCCGCTATCTACTCGATAGCGCGTAGATAGCGGCTGGCGGTCACGTACCTGACCTATTCGGTCAAGTTATGCGTTTATCTCGTTATAGTTTACGGTTAACAAACACTTATAATTTTAGTAATAGTTGTTGCTAAATTCGCTTCACTATCTCACACAACGTCCGATCGGCACGGTTCACGTTGTCGAACTCCAAAAATCATTTTAAAAGTAACGTTTCGCTATTTAATATAGCTTCTTCAGACTTGATACAATTTGTTTATAACAATTTAAAAAAAAATTTTGAGACACATTTAAAAGGCACAAAATTTTTTAGCTAGAAATAAGAAACATTTTGTAAGTTAGATTTGTGAAACAATAAAATCCTCTGTTTTTTTATCTTTTGTTTTGTTTTTTCTTTTTTAATATTTATATATGTTCCAAGTCATAAAATGGTTATAGTTTTATACTATTAATTTCAGTTTTAAAATGGTTCAAGAATAGTGTAAAAATGTATTTCACCATTTGGTATTTTAAGTAGTTTGTGGTTATCTAAAAAAGAAACATTATTTTTTATTAAAATTATTTAAGATATACTCTATTCACTATAGTCCCGGATTGTAAATGTCAAAATCCAATTAAAAACAATTCTTTATATCATGGTTAATACTTTTAAGTCAAGCTATGGGTAACTAGAAACAATTAATTGAGCTACTAATGTCAAAACTATAAATTATAGGTTATATTTTGCACTGACTTAAGCAAAAATTAATAAAAGTTGCCAGGTAACAAAGACGCAAATTTTCAAAATTACGCTTTTGCGTTGTCCAACCTAGTAGTAACAAAAAAACCAATCAAAATTCAATAGTGCTACCATAAAACGTCATTTTTGACAATCCGGGACGGTAGTGAATGGAGTATACTTAATTAATAAAATAACTTACTTGGTTAGTTGTTTGAATTTATCTCTTTTTTTATTTCCATTCTTTTTCCTCTTTCTTAGACCTGTTATAGATGTTTAATAGGTAAGGAAAGTTTAAATTATGTTATAAATTATTTCTGGTGTTATTAATTTGGTATTTCTGTAAAATTTAATAGTGTAGGTTAATAAAAAACGGGATTGGTGTTTTTGATTATATAATTAGTTCATTTTCAATTTTAATCATGGTTTTATCAATGTTAATTTAACCAAGTTTATTACCCTTTTTAAGTTAAATGGTTGATTTCGTATTTTTATTTTGATTTTCAAATTGCTGTTATTTGTAATTTTTTCTTTAGTATTTTACTTTTTTCTCATTTGCGTTGGTGTTCTTCCACCCTGGTTTTGAGGTTTTTTAAGTTGTTTTAATTTCTCTATAAGTATTTTAGATACAAAGGAGTCCTTTATTTTGTATTGTTTTCACTTGGTTTGTTGTTTTTTTATAAGTTTCTTGTTTTTTTATTGAACCATGTGATCCCGAAACAGATGGTTCAATAAAAAAAACAAGAAACCTATAAAAAAAACAACAAACCAAGTGAAAATAATACAAAATAAAGGACTCCTTTGTATCTAAAATACTTATATAGAAATTAAAACAACTTAAAAAAACCTCAAAACCAGGGTGGAAGAACACCAACTCAAATGAGAAAAAAGTAAAATACTAAAAGAAAATTTACAAATAACAGCAATTTGATAATCAAAGTAAAAAAACGAAATCAACCATTTTAACTTAAAAAAGGTAATAAACTTGGTTAAATTAACAATGATAAAACCATGACTTAAATTAAAAATAAACTAATTATATAATCAAAAACACCAATCCCGTTTTTTATCAACCTACACTATTAAATTATACAGAAATACCAAATTAATAACAGCAGAAATAATTTATAACATAATTCAAACTTTCCTTACCTATTAAACATCTATAACAGGTCTAAGAAAGAGGAAAAAGAGAGGAAATAAAGAAAGGAAATAAATTCAAACAACTAACCAAGTAAGATATTCTATTAATTATCTTTAATAATTTTAATAAAAAATAATGTTTCTTTTTTAGATAACCAAAACTACTTAAAATACCAAATGGTAAAATCCAATTTTACACTATTCTTAAACTATTTTTAAAACTGAAATTAATGGAATAAAACTATAACCACTTTATGACTTGGAACAAATATAAACATTAAAAAAGAAAAAACAAAACAAAAGGTAAAACAACAGAGGATTTTATTGTTTCACAAATCTAACTTATAAAATGTTTCTTATTTCTAGACAAAAAACTTTTGTGCCTTTTAAATGCGTGTGTCTCAAAATTTTTTTAAATTGTTATAAACAAATTGTATCAAGTCTAAAGAAGCTATATTAAATAGCGAAACATTACTTTTAAAATGATTTTTAATGAAAAATAACTAACATGCTATGACACAATTAATGATTTCACTTACAACCATTAGTAAAGATTGATATTAACAACAAAATTAGCTGCAAAATCTTCTAACGAAAAAACATGACTTACAATAGTCATATTTTTTAATGTTTTAAGTTTTATTAAATAATACAGCTGTAACAAACAATTAATAGTTAGGCAATTTTGTGCACATCTACACGATGACAGCTTTCATTAAAAAAATATCGAAATCCCGATGGAGGTCTCAAAATAGATGTTAAAAGAAAACGTTTCACGTTTTAAATATATAGATTGGTAGAGCTATTCTATAAAACATTTTCTGATTGAAGATTGTAATGTAGATCCTACAATGAGAAGAAACAAAAAATTAAAATAGTAGGATGAGACTGACATACATCTGTAGAGAATTGGTTAGATTTCGGACAAAATAACTGACAATACTCAGTGACAGATGAAATATTTTTTTTTATTAATGACAACTCATTGTGTTTTAAAAACCCTGACAACGTTAACAGGTGTACAATCTCAACATCCTCCCACCTAGGTTAACAGAACAGTTGGAGTTAAAGGTAAGAGAGCACTTAGAGTGTCCTATACATTTTAGATAGATGGCACATCCATGGAAAACCTTGAAAATGTTTAAGATTAGGCCACCAAACGAACAGCAATTATTAAGTAAAATTAGGCAAAACTAATTTTACTGAAAGTCGTAGGACACTCATTAATGACCAATAGAAAAAGTAGTTCACGAGCCCTAACCAAGGCAACAACAAAATTTCTTGGAAATTTTTTGTAGGTAGACCAACCTAACTGTGAGAGTTTGTGTCGTTACGATTTTCTTACCGAATCTGCATACGAGCATTAATTCATATCCGAAAATGATTTTTCGTGCATTCCAACCACGTCCTTATTTGCCCTCGCGTCTCGCTCGGGCAAATTAATACGACGTTGTTAGAACGCACTCACAAAAATTTCTGGAAAGAATTAAAGCTCTTATGAGATTATATGTGATAAGCACTTCAGGGCCATAATGTTAAGAAGGACTAAGTTGTCAAGGTGTTATTATACAGTCGTTTTACAAACTGAAAACTGCCAACTCAAAGTCAATTTTACACACTGTCGTAGATAATAGTATATTGTGCAACTTGTTACGATATTTTTGGAGCGTCCCCCGTAGTATTGAACTTTTGGCTAGCTGAATTCTGAACTTGAATATTTATGGTTGGCTCTTGTCAATTTTTGCATGCTCTAAACTAGGTATAATTAGCTGTATCTTATTTTTAATTATTTGCCTATAATTATCAAGCAGTTTGGTAAGCAACTCCTCGAATAATTACCCATATTTTACTAATTAAATTTATTTTTGTCGTATTCCTACAGATATTTGTATATGGCGCTTAGGCAACCCCTGTTACAAATTCTTCTACACTATTCTATTTGTTGCTAGATAAAGGATATCACTTGTTGCAGTCACAATTTTTCAGGCTGTTTTTTTCGCATCTTCTGGCCCAAAAATTTTGATAACTGGTAGTTGGTGGATTTTTGAGGTCTTTCCCATTTTAAACTTGGTGCAGGCTGCTGGTGCCTCGGCCGTGTGCTTGAATTTTTGAGCTAATTAGTATAGCTCAGCTCCGTTTTGATTTCTCGGAGGATCTGAAAAAGCACATGTGCCCTTAAAACGTTCGTATTTGATTTGGTTATACGTACGTCCTTCGCAACTGCGGATTCGTCTGAGGCCAGCATTGCTTCTGCCCTTTCTTCTGGCTCAATTCCAGCGTGAGGTAAGATAAGGCCAGTTTCTTCTTATTTGGGACTTATTTGGGGCATTGTGCGTTATAGCCATTTACTGCCGGATGCCATTCATTTACTGTGGGACTCCATTCCCTGTGGGATTCGATTTGCTGTGGATTTCGATTTACTGTGGACTTGGATTTATTGTGGGATGCCATTTCCTGTCGGCTACGACCTTGGGAGAGTTCGGACGCTTCCTGCGAGAGGTTGAACTCACCCCTGAAGAGGCTTAGCACTCCTTGTTCAGCTGCACTCTGCGGGCATCCATACCGTGGATTTGGGCCCCTGTAACCATCGAATTGTCAAGGAGCTTCACAAATTCCCTGGTAGCTACGCTGGAGGGGTAGCACTGCACTCACCTGTGATACAATCGCGCCTCCTAGGTCCGCTGGGCCTCTCGTTGTGTCTGCCGAAACCTCCATCGCTTCTGTCGTCCCCGGCCTTCCGCACGCCACAGGTTAGAAACCGACATGTTTTTACTACAGGCAAGAAACTGATATAGCTATTTGCGCCTGGTGTATTTTATAGATAGTTATTGGAATCTCGTCTCATTAATAGTTAGGACATGTGCGATAATTTTTGGCATAGCAACGCTTCGTCTAGTTAAGTTATTAGTGCATGCTTTTGTATAGATCTGATGCGTTATTATAATAGGGCTTTTGCAAATTTCGAGCATCCATTTTGTGCATTTGAGTGAGCTTTATCGAACCTTTAATCGGGCTTACCTGTCTTTGTGAAGGCAGCTCTGCGGTTTGTTTAACATACAGATATCTATATCTACTTTCGCCGGCCGCCGCGCCCCATCGAGCTCCCCTGCAAATCGTATGTTAGATCTTTCGTTTAATTACTTTAGATTTAGGGTTGTACTTACGGCTCGTTGTCTGCGGTTTGTTTAGTATACAGCTAATTATATTTATTTTCGTCGCCATTTGCTGTCAGCCGTCTGAAGTTTGCCGCGTCGTTTCGATGTTGATAGTGGCTAGAGTAGCGACGTCGGTAGCCGATTGCCTTACTTAGGAGTAGCGTGAGCCCGTTAATTATTTTGTCGGAACTCTGTTTGCGGCGTTCGCGATCTTTCCGCGTTATTGTCCTTTATTCGCGAGTTTACGTAGGTACAAGTTTGCCGAAGGTTTATTCAAGCGATTGCTTTAGCGTTCATTTATGCACCAGATGTATTTCCATTAAGAAAACTGCTCTGTGAACTATATGGCCATATACCCTCGTAGTTTTGACTTTAGAAATTTTGGAGTAATTACTTTAGGATCTTACTGAGCTGATATTCGGGGTTTCACATCAGCTGAGCGCTTGCATAACCTGACCCTGCTATTTCCTGCCTCACAGGGATTATTTAATTTATTTTTTTTTAATTTAATACCCGCTACGCTCCGTTTTAACCGCGCAATGTTTTAATGTGTTAGCCCATTCTCAGGTCATAGTCATTGCTGCTCGTGGGCTACTATTTGCTTGATATTTATATTTATATCTGTTTTTTTTTTATATTTATTATTACGTGTCGCATACTGTGTGTTTCCTTTGGTGTTGCTGGAAATATTGCCTGCTGTAATTTATATATATACTTGTGTTAGCCTTGTACTATAGTACGCACCAATATATTTAAAATAAAGCTGTGATCTATTCATTGGTTGTTGGTTTGTTTATTTTTGACTTGCTGGTTTTTATCCTCGACCTTGTGTAAGGTCCGGCACAAGGAATTGGATCTGAGTCTAGGACCTGGCGCCCACTCCGTTTTTTTTGTATTCTCTTTCAGCATAGCTGGAACCCTGCGACCCTCGCGGCGAGCTAGCCCAATTAGGCCGATAGTTACCAGCCGGCAAAATAACTAGTATAACTTTCGCCAAAAGGTAAGGCCGACCGTCTATCTTCCCTGACAAACTAGATATGCAAGTCATACTTTTTTCACGAATTTGCAAGCCCGAGTTTTTTTTAAGGCTTTTTTGGGATCTTCGCCCATCCGCCACGTGAATTTGTTACAGTAAATTACTTAATGTTAAACTTTTAACACGACCAAAATTTCAATTATTTAAATCTTAATTGACGCTTCACTCAAAAATTTCACCAGTACTTTATAAATATTTATATTGTTGGATCAAAGCATGCTGACCACATTTAAGGGAAACGAAATACCCATTAACCTTAACTGCTCCATAAACTGTGTGCGTTGTATATGATGTTTGGTGCACGCAAAAATAATGTGGTTCAAATCTGCCACTTCATATCCACATTTACATTTTGGAGATCTAACAAATTAATTTTATGCAAGTGAGCTGGAAAACAACCGTGTCCAAATTTCAGTCTTGCAACTGTCGAGTAGAAAAATCTGGATATGCTCCCTTGCTTATACCAGCGGGCATAATCCACTCTCGAATGAATCAAAGCATATTGAGTCATTCTTCCACTGTAAGACAATCGCCATCGAGTGTTCCAGTTGCGTCTGGGAATATCTGATTTGGCCAAAACGATTAGGTCTTGGCCAGACATGTTATTGTGGTCAATGGTATTTTATGCACTGCTGCCTTAGCTAGCTTATCTACCTTTTCATTAGGTTGAATATTCGAATGTCCTTTTATCCAGAAAAAACGTACTTCGACCCCTTTAAGTTCAAGAAAACAGTGCAGTACACTTTGAGAATCAGACATAATTACAACATTATTAGCGTTAAGAGTACATGCATACTTAATCGCTTCTAAAATTGCTTTCGTTTCGGCAGAAAATATGGACAAGTTGTTATTTAACTTAAATTGTTTTTGGATGTTATTGGTTGCATCATAATATGCGCCTCCACATCCATCTTTAGATTTTGAGGCATCAGTATATATAACTGTTGCGTTTGATAAACGGTCCAATGTAGACAGATAAACCAGTTTATCGTTATATACATCTCCGTTATACGGCGGAAATACAATTTTAACTGGTCTAAGATATTGAAAAAATCTTTCTGTTGGGAATTTAGCTTTGGGAATTACCTCATCGAAAGACGACACATACCTGTAAGCTTCCACTAGAGGTGGCGATGATCTTTTCGCCCAGAACCTATTCACCAAATTCAAAACCGAAAGGGTGTGAATATTGTTATATATAGTATTTGAACTGCTAGTTTTCAGTTTTATAACATATTTAACAGCCATGAACTGTCGACGTAAATTTAATGGAGGTTCTTCCGCTTCTACGTGCAACGCTTCAATTGGTGTAGAACTCATTGCCCCAACACAAATACGAAGAGTCTTATTTTGAACAACCTTAAGGCGATTTAATTGTCCATTACTAGCGGAACCAAACAAAATACAGCCAAATTCGAGATGCGAACGAATGCATGTCTTATAAAAGTTGCGTGCGATTGTAACATCCGCTCCCCATCTAACTTTTGTCATCATACGAAGAAGGTTCAAATACTTCTCACATTTTGCAGTAATGTAATTGATATTTTGAGCCCAATTTAACTTATTGTCGATTATGAATCCTAGGTATTTAACGGATTCTTTAATTGGAAGCTTAATATCTCCTAAGATAATGGAATTTTATGGAAGGTTCCTGTGTCGAGAAAAAAATACCACATTCGTTTTTTGACTAGACAACTCGAAACCATTACGCTCTAACCACTTTTGTGTATGACTTACTGCCACCGAGAGGTTACTTTTGAGATAATCCAAAGATTTGTGAGACGAAACTATGCATATGTCATCAGCATATTGGATAGTTTTAACAGACGAATCAAAAATTTTGTGAAACTCAGCCGTATACAAATTGAAAAGAGTAGGACTCAAAATAGAGCCCTGAGGCAGACCTATTGATACAATTCTGGGACCTATTAATTGATTTTTATTAGTCCTGATATACAACCTGCGATCTCTAAATAAGTTTGTTATATTCCGTGCCACAAACATTGGCAAACCTAAAGATATTAATTTGTTTTCCAATTTATCCAAATTTACACAGTTGTATGCATTTTTAATATCCAAGAAAATCGTGCTTAGATAATGGTTATAAGAAAAACTTCTTTGAATTTCTATGATAAGATCGGTTACAGCATCGATAGTACCCATTGATTTACGAAACCCATCTGCCATCCACCATTCGAGTCGCCTCTTAATCATTTTCTCATATGTTTTAAGCACACACGATAATAAAGATATAGGTCGATAGGATGCTGCTTGAGTAGCATCGCAATCAGGCTTTAGAATAGGAACAACCACAACATTCTTCAAATCCTGGATTATTACACCCTCTACCCACATGGAATTAAAAACTGATAATAGCACTTGCTGAATATTTGATGGAAGTTGATTAATCAAAACATAAGGCATGTTATCAAACCCTGGGGCACTGTTTTGGGGAGTGCTTAGTGCTTGTTGGAGTTCTAACATTGAAAACGGAATACTTAAAAAATTATCACTATCAGAATTCGAGGAATAAGGTAATAGGTTACTGGCTGAAGGGGGTGTCAAAGTTTGAAGAAGACTTGGAATCCAGTCCTCGTTTGTGTTTTCACATGTACTCTAATCTTCTGAAATTTCCTAATCGACTGCCAAATGTCTTTACAAGGTGAATCTTTATTAAGACTGTTGCAAAATGAAAGCCAACCTTGTCGTTCCTTTTTCTTTAAAAACCTTTTTGCATACGCAAACGTTTCTTGGACTTTGATGAAATTTTCTAGAGTTGCGTTATCTTTATACTGTTTTAGTACCTTTTTACGTTCCTCTACAATTTTGGAACAATCCTCGTCCCACCATGGCGGTGGTGGTTTTCCTTTAATGAGTGAGGGTTTCAGTTTTTTAAATGTATTTTCCGCAGCCTCCTCCATGATGTCTCGGATGAATATAAATGTGTCTTGCGCTGAGCGTAACTGAATGTTGTCAATATCCGAGTATCTTAAAAGGTAGTTGTGATAGGATCGTAACTTGTTTGAATCAATTTTCCATTTTCTGCTTGGATAAATTGTTTTATTTCCAATATCACTTGTCTCCAACGAAATGAGAATCGGAAAATGATCGGAACAGTAGGTATCCTCTAAAACATTCCAACAGATTTTTGGGGCCAGAACCGGTGAAGTTAAGGTAATGTCAATAGCTGAAATATTTTCATTTGGTCTGTTTATTTTTGTTGGGGAACCGTCAAGGTTATGGTTATCGATTGACTTTAAGAGTATGTTTCCAGGATTTTCGGACTTAGACGAACCAAAGAAGGTGTGGTGAGCATTGAAATCTCCACCAAAAATAAACGGGGAGGGAGCCTGTGAGAATAAACTATTGTAATCGTTGTAGCTTAAGTTTGCATGATTTGGACGATAAATCGAAATAAACGATATCTTTACTTGCGGTAGAAATACACCACATATATTGACATTATTCATTTTATTTGGAAAGTTAATGGGTGTAAAGGAAATAGTTCTGTTGATTAATATTGCGGCGCCACCATAACCGTCATTGCGCTCACATCTCTGAATATTATAGTTTTTTAAAGATATTTTATACTGAGGCTTAAACCAAGTTTCACTAATTAAGGCTACGTCGATGTTATATTCTACAAGTAACTTTTCTAAATTTTTCCTTTTAGCTGGGACAGATTGAGCATTCCACTGAATGATATTTAAATTAAAATTAGCCATTATAACTCCAAGAGGTGAAAACTCTCGTTGATGGAAAAACGTAATAGGTAAGCGATAAAGATGAGAAGACATAGACAGACATTTTAAACAATTACATTGGAAGACTCCGATGCTTATCCCTGAGTATCTGTGTAACCATCTGTTTCATCTTGCGATGAATGAACTAAGTTGACCTATTTCATACTCAGAGTTTTTATTAATCTTTTTTATCAATCGTTTTAGCCGTGATTTTAGGGTATTTGAATTTACAACACGAATGCCCTTGACAATTAATTCTAATAGCGATTCTATGTCAGACGTGAATGCCTTAGCAACTGTTAAAACATCTTGTTTGCCTTTGACGATTGTTAGGAATTCGCAAAATTTTTCAAAATTAATCACTTCAATGTCGTCGTCAAAAAATTTTTTAAACTCAGAGTATGAAGTACTATCATCTAAGATTGCGTTTTCCTTTAATCTTTTGGATTTCCGTTTAGTAAACTCAAATTTCGATGTTGAATCTTTACTTTGCTCTACAGGGTCTTCTTGTTTATCATTTACTGAAACCTCATCTAGAGATATGATATCTGATTCTGTAGATGAGGGACCTATTGCTTAGTTCGTTGAGTTTCATATTGGATCTAACTTCCTGCGTGCTATTATTTACTACTGACGTTTGTTCTGGGTCCCTATGAATATCGGCAGTAGTGTTTATCACGTTATTGTTGTAAGATAAAGTTGGACACTTAGTAGCAATGTGTCCTATTTTTTCCCACGTAAAACACCTAATTTCGTCCGTAGTAAAAAAAATTCTAAATGAATTTAGTTTATATTGAACTAAGATAGACTCTGGTAAGACATCATTTTCCTCGAGGATAATATAAACCTGTCTGCGGAACCTAAGGACGTGTTTATACTCTTGTATATTCAGGCCAGCTCCTATAAAATTGATAAGAGACACAGTTTTTAAACCTAAACGTTTTATTTCTTTCTCTATTACTTCGTGCGGCAGGCACGAGGAAACATTAGAAATAACTATGCGTTTAGCTGGTGACAAAAATCTACGAGCAGGAATAAAGGATTCGTTTATTGTTATGCCACCCTTGTTGGAAATAAATAAATTAACTATTTCTTTTGACGCTAAATAGATGCAAATCCTGTTAGAAACACGAGAGGCAAAAATCACGTTTTTTGGTCCAACTAACTCCCCAACTGCAATGATGATCATTCTTTTGGGTATTTTCGATGGCATCTAAAATAATAGTTTGCTCACGATCGGGAAAAATAAATTTAGAACTGCTAAATTCCTTAACAACAGTCGCAAAGGACTGTGTATTTGTATTTACTGTTACAGACTCAGTTGAAGTACTACCTGTCAAAACAGTTTCGTGATCTAGATTGCCTCCATCCCCAGAAGCAATTAGAATATTATTTGCTAGGTTATTCATATAAGGTACAAACTAAACACATCGCACAAATCACGATCTTCGGATACGAAGAACACGACAATGGAGAGAGAGAATTATACAAAAACGAATTCATGGTGCTAGCAATTGTTGCCTTGCCCATTGAGTTGAACTCTATGTAACTGAAACCACCCCCATCGTCAAACCAATGAAGCCTCACTCTGTTTTTTATGCAAATCAGGAAGTGGTTTCTTTTTTATTATTAATATCAAAATATTTTAACTAGCCACCTAATTTAATTCAAAAAGGACTACATGAAGAATATGCAACCTGTATTTCTCTTAAGTGCTTTAAGTTGCCTAACTATCAGGTTCTTCTGATCATTCAAATGTATTATCTTTTAGTATCTAAACTTTGTACTGCTACAGTTGCTTGACACGAATTTTAAAGATATTTGACTCAGAGTGGTTTTCGATATGAAGGAATTGCAATACTTTTTACACTTCGTGTCGAAGTAATGCAAGCTATTTTTTCCGCAACCTAGAAAAGTACAAAATATTCAAAATTTGAGATGATTGATTACTTTTGCTCTCGCAATCATAGAAAATTGTCTCCATTTCAATATGGTTCGGAAAACCTCTCTGATACTCTTTTCAGTAGATCTTTCATAAGACCAATTAGCCTCTCCCACCAGCCACCCATCCAGGATTCTGTTGGAGGGTTAAACTTTCATATGATTCGCTGTACACTTCACTATTCTAACACAGTTTTCCAGTCTACTTTTGAAAATTTATCACAAGTACCTATAAAGTTACTATTGCAATTGCTAAATTTAATCGAAGAATGACCTCTCCTTGCTATAAATCGGCGCAGAGCTTGAAGGAATTCATTAGTGATCAAGGGCACAACTAGCTGAAGATGAAGAGCAAGTACTACACCATATGTAAATACGCAAATTCAAGCTTTTTGTCTGGTTCTAAGGAAAACAAGTCCTGCCAAGTCAATACCCGTAACTTGGAATGCTGCTGCATCACGGACACGTTCAACAGTAAGAGCGATGGCAAGGTTTGCAGACAACATACATCCAGTATCCCAAATCTTTCTTTCAATATGGCAAGTACCTTAAATTCCTGTTACCGCACGAAAACGTTACAACGACATAGCAATCCAGCCCCACAAGCGTGCAAAATAAAATCATACGCTCGAGAGCCGGACTTGCTATCCGCGACACGATAAGACGACATGATCGGGAAATAAACCGAGAATACAAGGCCCCAACCCTGTTAAGATAGCGGCAACAGGAAGGGTTGCTCCAGCTAAAACTCAGCCGCGTGGGCGGGTTCTTTACGACCTTCGAATTAGGGCTGTACTCCGATACGAGAGGTAGATGATGTTAAAATAACGGAACGCCACCATTTTTTTGACTAAACCGGGAAACAACAACCGCAACAGAGGTGAGATTACTTTGAAAATGGAAGTGAGTAAAGTCACCTTGCTACTTTTCCTTGGCAGAGTTTGGTCTGCGAATTACATACAGTATCGACTTACCTTACAACAATAACTTAATGAAGCAGCTGTTCAACTCCTTGCAACTGAAACATACACATAAAACGCATGCACGAAAAGAACTATCGTCCACACTAACTTAACTTGCTTCAACTGCACCCCAAACGGTTAATGTCCACAGCACGAAGAATGCCTAGGATTGCTCACGTAACGAAACAGTTCTATTCCTTCAAACGGGCACTAACGGTTCACGAAACCCACAGAATTATTCAAAGCGGAATTACAAGGTTCATTACCAGTATTTCCCCCGGTCGCAAAGCGATGCGAACCAGGCTAAAAGTCAAGTAAGTTTGTTCTAATTCAAGGACCGCACGGATTCGAAATGCAACTGCGTTGACGCAAGCGCGTAAATACGCCCTATCCTTATCTGACTTAATTAAAGAGCGAGAGGTGGTGCGGAACTTTACAACAAGCTAAGTCGAACTGATTCTACAGTTTATACGAAACTCGCAAGAAACCTTGAAGATAACGAATACGTAGAAATTGATAAGCTGGAGCCTGTTTTTCTCGCAAAACAACAAAGGATACATTCATAAATAAAACTCGATTAATAGGACTACACGGCAGTATTCATACACGTTTTACGCGGAAAGTTTTAAGGCAGGCTTGTACAACAACAAATAGGTGCAAGGAATTCGGTAACCTAAGACTGCGACACGATAAGACGACATGATCGAAAAATAAACCGAGAATACAAGGCCCCAACCCTGTTAAGATGGCGGAAACAGGAAGGGTTGGTCCAGCTAAATCTCAGCCGCGTGGGCGGGTTTTTTACGACCTTCGAGTTAGGGTTGTACTCCGATACGAGAGGTAGATGATGTTAAAATAACGGAACGCCACCATTTTCTTGATTAAATCGGGAAACAACAACCGCAACAGAGGTGAGATTACTTTGAAAATGGAAGTGAGTAAAGTCACCGTGCTACTTTTCCTTGGCAGAGTTCGGTCGACGAGTTACATACAGTATCGACTTACCTTACAACAATAACTTAATGAAGCAGCTGTTCAACTCCTTACAACTGAAACATACACATAAAACGCATGCAAGTAACAAGAACATCAGTACTTGACAATAAACTCTATAGGAATAAATAAAATATAAGTAGGTGATATTGACTAGTTAAATTTAAAATGCTCAAAAGGATTAGTTGGGTTAGATTGCGCAACACGTTAAATTAATTAAAAACATTAAACTTGACTGCAAATCCATTAATGTGGCTCAAGGCAAACGAAACTGCCACAAGTTACGTTACACAAACAACGAAATACGACAATTTATCAAATTTAGCAAATAGCAAATAACATTGTTAACAACAATAAATGCTCTGAATTGTTCAACACTCGACTACGTGGCGATCACTTTTTGTTATATACAGTAAACTAATTTACAATAACTTGTTACCCGAAGAAAATCAGCTGACTGCATAATTACGTGCGGCACTGTATGTGTAGCCGCCTTTCCAAACAAACTGCCTCAAGGTGCCTGAAGAAATGGAACGACGGCGAAATCACAGGGTGGACGTGGTGCAGAACACAACCTTGATGGTGTGCGCGATAAGGGGTTGGCCAGATGAATTAGAATCCCCTGAAGGGTGAATAGACGACGTAACGGTACTTCCATACAGGAACCACAGAGAAACGTGCGAGATTTAAACAACACGATGTCATACTTGAGTTAGCGTTGGTTTGATGAAGAGCTCGTTAAAATCCGCAACAGCGAAAATTTTGGAGTCTCGCAACCCCACAAAAAGAACTATCGACCACACTAACCTAACTTGCTTCAACTGCACCCCAAACGGTTAATGTCCACAGCAGGAAGAACGACTAGGATTGCTCACGTAAGGAGACAGTTCTATTCCTTCAAACGGGCACTAACGGTTCACGGAACCCGCAGAATTATTCAAAGCGGAATTACAAGGTCCATTACCAGTGTCCCCCCCCCCCCCGGCCGCAAAGCGATGCGAACCGAGGGGCTACGCGGAAATGAATATCTGCAGAAAGAAGGTTTGGTAACATTACCGCTAAATTTCGACTGCAAAAGTTGCCTTCAGAACAACGTCTAGAGAGTAAATCGGCTGATTTCTATGCACCAGGGCCATGATACCATTGGTCTACTTTCGTCTTTTTTCTGATTTTCTTTACCCCTGAATCCATGTTAATACAGTGGAAGAATCACTGCAAAAGTATGGCACACACTTTGAAGGCAATGTTTCAACTACACTTGAAAGTTATTCTAGCTCCTATAGTCATTGCGAGTAGCTTTAGGCGAGGAGTTGTTACACTTTTCCCAAGTGAAATCCTTGTTTTGGCTTGTATCAACTGAACGTTGACCCCAGGGTCGTTTCCTATTCTCAAGAAAATTGTACAGGCGTAGGCAGAGTTGCTGGCATCGCAGAACTTGTGAATAGTTCATTTAGCTGGTCCAATAATATTTCGAAACCACCGGAGAATGTTAAAATCATGTAAATAATGCAATTTCTCAGCCCACTGTAAAAACTTATATCTGATCTGGTTATCAACCAATTTTTTATTCACACGTTTTCCTCAGAAGAAGTCTTTCGACATAGCGTGAGTGGACATGTAAAACCTCGGGTCAAAAAATCTTTTGTGCCATGGATAGAATCATTCTTTTAGTGACTTTATTCTCAGAGAATTTTTAAGCAGTTGTCACTGATTCGTAAGGTATTGTGTTTTTGGTTCTACGTCAAACCATTCATTAAAGAACTAGCTTCACTAATAAGCTCTTTCAGATCAGATTCATTGTCCAGGCTTGTCCCCAAATTATCGACATAAAAACTGTTTAGAATTATATCAATATGGTCAGGGAATATTGATTGCTATCTTGCTGATGCGTAATCTTGTTGACGTTAAATGATTAGCGGATTACTGTTTATAGGTAAAAACGGGCTACAGACAACACCAAAAACGACTCGCTTGTGTCGGACAACAATAAAGTTATCCTGAGTATCATGCTAAAGGAATCGTAAAATGAATCCGTCGGTTTACTGCAAGCTGATCTGTAGAAAAACTCTTCCAATATCAGAGACCACGCCAATTCTTTTCGTCCTAAATCAGTGCAACAACTGAGATATTTGTTCTATCAAGTTCAGTCCCTTATCTAGACAGTCGTTCAGACTGCCAGAGAATTCTTCTCATGCTCAGACGCATCAAAGGTGGGTCAAATCCTGCTTGTACTATTTTCTTTTACTACGTGTCTGTCAGGCAAGTAGTGTCCGCCTTTGTCGGTTTCCCATACCCTCTCAAGCTAAAACAATTGATGTTGGCGTCACTTGTAAGTCACGCGTTGATTTAAATTAATTACTGCGATTTATACGAGTGCACACCGCTTTGTGTTTCATGTCAATTTTTGAGGTTAGCTACTTCAGATTTAGTTGTGGTGCGTTCACAAGTAGAATCCGAGTTAAATGGAGCTACTAAAAATTAATTTGCACTACCTAGTATTTCTAATTTATGAACACCCCTGAGACAGCGTATTTATGTTCACCGGAGCAGCCGAATATTATTGCATATAGTAAAAGTAAAATAAGGGCACAAAATCGTTCACTTTTGCATTAAAATATTTGTACTGTTTAATAAGCCTAAGACCTTGCACAGGTAGCACTATTCTTATTCAAAACGTAAAATTTCCTCTCTCTATTTCATAGTAATATACACTACGACCATTCGTAAACCTGCGGTAGTTGTTTTTGTTGTGGTTTAGGTTGTTGGAGCAACAGACATTCAAAGTAGGTGGTGAAGTACTTTGTTAGTTAGACTTGTGTTTTTTTTTTGTGAATAACTGGTGCTCAATAGCATTAAACTTATTAAAGTTTTCTTGTAACCGTAAGAACCGCCGCCTGGTCCTTATTTATGCCATATTTTGCCAAGGGTTTGAGCTAGCCAGGGCTATGTTTACCCCTCGTTTAAGGGTGGTACACAATTAGTAACTGTAGTGTAAATAGCGTCTCTCTGTCTGTCTGTCTGTCTGCTTGTTGCCGGCATAACCCGAAAACTATTTGTTGGAGGAAGACTTTATTTTGGATGCAGATTATATGCCTTCCTGGCATAAAACAGAGAAAATGTCGGTAAAATATATACTGGGTGGGCACCTTAAAAATATTTTTTGTTTAGTTTAGCGTTAATTAAGAAATAGGTAAAAGTAATGATTTTCACATAGCTCAGGTTTTACACTTGAGGGAAATAGGACCCAACAGATACAGAGTGATGTCGTAACGGAGTCAAAAAGAGGCAACCATAAATGCGTTCTGCTTAATACAGTCGCACATCGCACGGATCCGAGAGATACTGCATGGCTCAGTGTAAGACATGGGTAGAACTAAAATCGCATTCGTAGCCGCTGTAATTCGAATCTCACCACGGGTAATGTGTTTTTTATTTTGAAAATTGAATTAGCAAGGGTTTCCTTTTATTGTTTCAGTATTATTAGGAACGTTGATTTTATTTTCCCCTAGTTCCCTTTAATTTTTAAAATTGTTTAGTGTCCCAACGTACACTTGCGAAGAATGTACTGTGTAAAGCCCTTTACAGATTTTTTCCAATTATCTTTACACGAGTGTGGTGATAAAAAGAACGCCACGCCACAGAAGAATACGATCGAGTGTGTCCACAGACTTATTCTCAACATAGAAATCTCTCTAGTTGAGTTACAACGTTCAACTTCATTTTTTCTTATGGGGTCGAAGAAAATTTTTGTCACATTTCAAAAATGTGTATTTTACTATACCTGGGTCGAAAACTAATGGTGATAAATTATAGAAACTTATTTTTACACTGGCAGGTGAGATCATTCGTCTTAAAGTTTGCCAATTAAAGACATTGGAAACAAAAACCATCTAAGCAATTGATATTGCAGTTATTTGTTTATAGTTGACATTGAGTTTATTTTGTTTCCAATTTATCTGTTCAATAAGAAAATAAATAGCGTAATAAAATCTATTTTCCGTAAATCTTAAGTTAGTTGGTTAATTGATTATTTATTATTGAATAATAATGATGTCATGGAGTTGTTTTATGTGCCACAAAAATGCAACGAGAGTTGCTGAAGTGTATTTAAACCAGTATACAGAATAAATACAAACTTATCTGTCTACTAACAGAAATTTAAGGGTAAGTTTAATAGAGCGTTGAGTATGTAGCTACTAAGGCGCATAAAAACCCACAGAGCATAAGTGAGGAAATAAAAACTACCGTTTTACAAGCAGTAGTTGAAACTCAACTCGAAAAGTTCAACACAACACCGGCATACCCACGTTTACATACTATTACGTGCACAAAGGTTTTGGCAACCCACAAATATGCGTATAAATACAATACAACTGAAAATTTTCTTCTCAAATATTGTGGTGCGATGAAACTAGATTCACAAACACTGTTTTATTCAATAGGCAAATTTTACTATTTTCGACTACAGAAAACCATAATATGCTCATATCTACTCGACATCAAGTGAGTTTTGTATTTAATGTCTAGTGTGGCATAGTAAAGTCACTTTTGATTGGTTCTATACTTTTTATTAAAACGCTAACGTCCGACTTTTGTTTGCAGTTACTACAAAACAACAATGAAGACTTGCTGGACAAATTACCTTTAACAGCCCCAATACATACTAACGATAGTTCTAACCAATTTCTTCACGAAATTTATAGACCGGTAGCGTGGCCACCACGATCGCCTGATCTGACTACGCTGGACATCTTTTTTATTTTTTTTTATTTAGTTGTTTCGGCGCATCCACCTGTTAGGATATTAGCGCCAGAACTTTGGTAATTTACATTTCATTGCTTCTCGTTATTTGAACAGTATATAGATTATTATTACTACTTATATTTCGTTTATTAACTTGGTCACTTTCAGGAAGTTTATCATCTTCTTTTCGTTGGATTTACCAAAGTGTAGAGCCTCCGATAGATGTTGTGGAAGGTGGAGGTTGCTTCGTGTATCATCATATTTCTGGCAGTCAATGATTATATGTTTGACGGTTATTGGCTCATTGCAGCTATCACAGATGTCTAGACCCGTTGTTGGCCTGGCAAAAAGAAATTGGTGGGTAATTTTCGTGTGGCCTATTCTAAGTCTGGTAGCACTGCTGTTCTTTTCTGTTATTGGTGTGGATATCCCATGGTCGTGTTGTCGGTTTCAGTCCCTCAGTTTGTTGTTGGTTGTTTCTGTCCATATTTCTTGCAATTTTTCGTGAATTTTGTTTTTTATTTCTCGTTTAAAATCATGGGGTAGTATAGCTTCGTACATCTTAGTATCACTGTAGATTACAAATTTATTATTGTTCTTGTAGGTTGCGATGAACTTTACACTCTCTAGTATACCATAGAGCTCTGCCGTATGAATACTTGCTAGATGATGTAGTCTGAACCTGTAGTCTTGCCCATTTACAATGAAAGCTGCACCCACTCCATTTGCACTTTTTGACGCGTCGGTATATATATCGGTACAGTTTATAAATTGATGTTTGAGTTCTGCAAACTTTTGTTTAAAAATTATAGGAAGCGTGTTGTCTTTGTTGTATTGGGTAACAGGGTGAGAATCATGTTTGGTTTTTTGTTTGTCCAAGCAGGGGTTTTGCTCTGCTTGGTGTGGGTTAATTTTGAGATATTTAGGTTGACGTGCTCCAGAATATTAGGTGTTCTAAGATTAAAATCTGCTGATGTTTTTGGAATGTTAGTTGTTATACGGGTCGGAATATTATGTTTGAAACAAGGGTTTGTAATTCTATTTGTTGCATATGATAGTGTTAATTGTTGTCTTCTTAGTTGTAGTGGTGGTTCTCCTATCTCACATAGTATGCTATTTGTAGGACTGGTTTTGAAAGCACCCTCTACTATCCTCATTGCTGTGTGGTGTATTATGTCTAGAGTTTTTAATAAAGTTTTGCTTGCTGCGATATAAATTTGGCTTCCGTAGTCGATTTTTGATCTTATTAGTGATTTATAGATCCGAAGTAAGTTTTCTCTGTTCGCCCCCCATTGGTGTCGGTTTAAGGTTTTCAGCAGGTTTAATCTTTGTTTACAGTGCATACATTTGGTCTTAGAAGTTGAAAACTTGAATCCGGTTGTCTTCGCCCATTCTTCATCATTTTATAGAATCTTGTATATGGCTTTGCACATTAGTGATGTTTTTCCCTCTGCTGTATATTGCTATGTCATCTACGTAAATAGATTTTCTAGTTGGTAGGGAAATTCTTTTTCCTACCTCGTTGACTGCTAACAGAAATAAGGTGGCACTGATTACAGATCCTTGGGGGACACCGTTCATTTGTGTATGACTGTTTGAATACACTCCTTCTATTCTAACTTTAAATTTTCTGTCTTGGAGAAAGTTCTTGATAAAGGGAGCTATATTTCCTATTAACCCGTGTCGTACTGCGGTTGTTAAGATGTTATGTTTCCAGGTGGTATCGTATGCTTTTTCAAGGTCGAAGAATGTTGCTATTAGGAATTGGTTGTTGTTATATGCTGCTCGTATTTCAGTTTCTAACGATACTAAATTGTCTATGGTAGAGTGTCCTTTTCTGAAACCTGTCTGTGAAGGGTCGATGATATTGTTGTGTTCAAGATACCATATCGGTCGTTTGTTTATTATTTTTCCAGAAGTTGTACATTTGTAGTAGATAATTTTTTGAGTTTTCGCTTAAGTTTTTTATTAGTTGGAATGGAATTTCATCAGGGCCAGGGCTTTTGTCTTTGCACGATGCTAAGGCTTCTTCGAGTTCCCAGTTGGTGAATGGTAGGTTGATTGTGTGCTTGTGTTGTTCATCTAAATTAATGTTTTCGGTTTCTTTGTTAATTTTGTATTTCAGAAATTCGGAGTCGTATTGGTGGTTACCAGAGTTATATTCAAATGTCTTGGCTAGTTTGTTCGCTATTTCTACGTTGTCGTTATCTATTAGTTCTGTTATTTTAAATTGTGTACTTTTTATTGCTTTAATTTTTCTCCACATTTCTTTTGGGGTACTATTGCAGTTTATAGAAGATACATATTTATCCCATGATTGTTTCTTTGTTGTTTTGATTATTCTTCTGGCTATAGCGCGGAGTTCTTTAAATTTCGTTAGATTTTCTACTGTTTTGTGCTTCTTGTATCTGTTCAAGGCATGTTTGTAGGCCTTTGTCGCTTTTTTACAGTTTTGATTCCACCATGGTACAGTTTTCCTATTCAGTGTGTTAGATGTTTTTCCTATTGCAGATTCTGCGGTGTTGTATATTACTGTAGTAAAGTTGTTTATTATTGTATCTATGTATATCTGTTTCACTGGGTGTGGATAAAGATCGATAGAGATCCCAATTGGCATTCTTAAAGTTCCATATTTGTGGTTGTGGGGTGAGGTTTGTATGTGTCCTATTGTGCGTCAGTGTTATTTTTATTGGAAAATGGTCACTGTCGTGTAGGTCTTCTATGACTTCAAAGGTTATATTTGGTCGGATTTTTGGATCGCAAAAGGTGAGATCTATTGCAGAAAAAGTACCAGTTCCTGAGTCAAAATGTGTGGCATCACCGTTGTTTAATAGTAAAATGTTTTCTTGATCTATGAGGTTTTCTATTATTCTTCCTGTTCGGTCGGTATTTGTACAGCCCCACAGCTGATTATGTCTATTGAAGTCACCAGTTACTATGAATGGTGATGGTAGTTGATTTGTTATGATCTTTAAATCCTGATAGGTGATATTTTGGTTTGGTATGTATATATTACATACAATAAATTTGAAGGGTGAAAGTAGTTTGACTGCTATTACTTCCAGGTTAGTTTAGATTGTGATTTCTTCGGAATGATAAGTATTATCCACTAGAATTGCGACTCCTCCGCTAACGTTTCCGACCGTTTGACGATCTTTTCGATAAGTAATGTAGTTGTTTAGAGTTCCTTTTTGGGTATTTTTTAGGCGTGTTTCCTGAATACACAAGCATTTCGGTTTGTAATACTTGATTAGACGCTGAATATAGTCTAGACGTTTGTAAAACCCGTTGCAATTCCACTGTAGTAAATATGTTTGAGTCGTATTAGTCATTGTAATTGTGAGAGGACGCGACTTATAGGTTATAGTAATGGACACAAACATGAACAATTAATATTAGATGCTTAAGTTTTTCCTTTGAATTTGGTAATTACGAGATAAAGAATGTGTTTTTCCAATATAAGGAATTGTTGCACGTGCAAGCATATTAATGGGTAGATTAAGGTTTTGACTTTTGACCCTCAGCTGCAACTGCTGGCATATTAAGTTACACACACAGGGCTCTGGACCATTTTTGCTTTCAGCTTAATAGTGAAATATGTGGCCACATAATTCACACTTTTCTTACAGGAAACTGGAGATATTTGGGCATAGTCTAATTGGGAAATTCGTCACGCGATTTAAATTGCGGTAGAAATACTGCGTCATAATGGAAACATTATGATTGGATAATTACCCAGCGGAAACGCTGTGATTGGTTATAGGGTGGAATCACCACTGGTATTTCCGAGAGGGGATACCCACTGCGAGCTGCTATTTAAAGAGAAACTCGACGAAGTTAAAAGAACAGTTTTTGAGCACATTACTTGATCCCTAATTCCGCGGTTGTCGCTACATTTAATAGGCGGGCGAGATCATCGCTACTGCAGGTTAAGGGCAGACGACGGTGGTTTTCCTTATCCCTAATTACGGGGTTGTCGCTACAGCAGGTGGAGAGCGACGGCGCAATTTCCTTCACTGATAAATTTCCTTTACAAACTCTCAAGTCCTTCCTTGCACTGACTAAGTCACCGTATTGCTATTATTACACCAAAAATTGAATAGCATTACATTTCCCATTAGACTGTGCCCACTACAGAAGGTAAAGGAAACAATTTGGTTGTTAAATTTAGTTTTATATACGAGAGTATAGGGTTTATTGCTTCAATAAATGTATAAAGCGTTTTTGGCGTTTTATTTCATCAAAGTGTGTGTATGAGCCTACTTAAAGGAAGAACTTGCAGTTACAAGGGTTATAAGAACCCTAAGGGTACACAAGTTACTAGAACTTCTTTAAAGCATTCATAAAATCTGGCCATCAGAAGACACCGACGTGCGCATTTACGACTCCACAAGTCTGTCTCGTTACATAATATATTTAGGTATGTAAGTGTACAGTTAGTATTCGGAGTCGGAATTGTGAGTATTTGGTCGGTTTTGTTTCATTTCTACTTCTATTTGGATTATAATTATGTTTGTTATTTTTGTGAATTTCGTTTTCATAGATCGTTGTTTGATTTCAGTGTATAGCGATTTCATCATTTTTATTAACGCAAGGGGGTCTTCCGTAAATTGTCTGGAAATCCCCAAAGGGTCGTTGGAGCCTTTGACATTTTCCAGGAAATCTTTGAGGTTATTAAAGGTTAGTAAGTAGTCGTTTGGTGTTAGTTCCATTTTCTTACATATGGGTAGTAAGATTTCTTCTTTTTTGTTTGTTTTTGGGTCTTTGATGATTTTAATTGCTGATTGGGACGGTCTTTCATGTGTTTGTTGGGTTAGATAATCAAGTTGTTCTTGTATGCTTCTTTTTGTATTTTTTGTTTGTTGTGGGTATTCTTCTTCTGGTGTCGATGGATTTGTAGTGTCAGATAGTGTGCGTTTGGAAGTTTGTAGTGTGTTTGCCATTTTTTGTCGTTTCGGGCACTTTTTAGCTATGTGGTTTGGTTGATGGCAATTAAAACATAATGTGTTGCTGGATAAAAATATTCTATAGCTTGTGCTCTCGAAATTAATAAGTATTGAGTCTGGAATTATCAGGTTTTCGGGTGGTTCTACGAATATTTGCCTTCTAAAACTTAAAATGTGGGTATAATCGGCATCGGTTAATCCAGCTCTTAGGAAGGTTATTGGTGATATGGGCTTTAATTTGAGACTGCGTAAGCTATTTTCGAGTATATCATGTGGGATTGACCTACATACATTTGATAAGACAATTTTTTGAGCAGGAGTGATAAGTCGGCGCAGAGGAATTTGATTTTTTCTTATTTCAATAAATTTGTGGTTATTTATCAGCATGTCAACAATTTCTTTGCGAGATAAGTAGATGCATATTCGGTTATTGGATATGCTGCTCTATTTCGAGCACTCCGGCTACGCCATCGTGCTCGAAAACTCGCGCGTGTTTTAAAGAAGTTGTTATCCACTCACACTTTAATATACTATTTTTTTAATTTTTTCTACGATCGTGTCAAAATGTCAACTTTTTTTACAGTCTCTAGTGTCAAACGAGACTTTTGTAACACTCATAGTATTAGAGCCCGATTTACGTCTTTTTTGCACGTTGCCATTGGTGGCGTGTTTTAATACTATACTAAACAGGCTCTGTCGTAAATTTGAATGTCTCCGTGTGGGGTTGCTAGTCCCCCATCGGGCACCTCACCAGGTGGCGGATAGGGGAAGGCTCGCCAGATATGGCGGGTACTGGGGAAATCAAATACACAGGGCGGACCAAAACTAGCAGTAGCGTCTGACCCAGATTGGGCGGCTCCCAACAATGGAAACGGGCAGCAGCCTTTCCAGTAGCCGGTACTGGCGAATTCTAGGAAAGAATTAACCGGCAGTATGCGACACACTCAGAAGCGCTGCCGTAGCGGTAAAACGGTTCTGACACTGCGGTGCGGAAAGCAAATGGGAAACTACCGCACTAATTCCCAAGAATAATTACTAATCACTATGAATAGAAACCCAAAGAATAAGGCACCGAGTTCCTGGCGTCCCTTGGATGGGACAGGGGTGCTAAGAATCACCGGAAGAAATATTCACAAAGTAGGTACATGGAACGTTAGAACCATGTCTGAAGCTGGAAAATTATATAATGTATTGAATGAAATGATCAGATTAGACGTAGAAATACTAGGAGTCAGTGAATCACGATGGCCAGGGAATGGCTCAATCAATTCAAATGGACACGTTGTTTATTATTCTGGATTGTCAAACAACATCAAAGTGGAGTATCAATCATTCTCCAAGAAAGAGTTAGGGCCGGTTGCAGAAAGCAACGTTAAGTCTGGTGTTAGCTAACGCGACGTCAAAGTGAACAAAAACGAATCAAATCTCAAATGCTTATGGTAACTAATACATTAGTAAACAAAAATTGATGCGATTTTGTTCACTTTGACGCGATGTTAGCTAACACCAGACTTAACATTGCTTTCTGCAACCGGCCCTTAGCAAATCAGTTCTTAATTTGGTGTCGTTCTCAGATGAATCATAATGATACAGTTATGCGGAAATCCGGTTAAGATCAACATCATACAAGTCTACGCTCCCACAGCAGACAAACGAGAAGCGGAAATAGAGGAATTCTACGAACAGTTGAGTTCCGTGCTGAAAACCACAAAAAAACAAGAAGTCAATATTATTATGGGAGACTTTAATGCAAAAGTTGGAACGGATAAAACAACAAAAATTACCGTAGGCTTAGGCTTAGGTAAGAAGAACGACAGAGGAGACACCTTAATACGCTTTTGCCAAGAACAACAATTAGTAATCACCAACACGTGGTTTAGCCTGCCAAAACGAAGGTTATATACCTGGAAGGTACCAGCATATGGTCAGGGTACGATCATTAGAAACCAAATTGACTTCTTTCTTGTCAATCAACGGTTTAAAAATAGTATAAAGGCAGTTAAAACCTATCCGGGAGCTGATGTCGCTTCCGACCATAACTTGTTGATGACAAGAATGCAAATTAAACTTAAGGAGGTCACACCCCCTTTCAAGACAATAAAAATGATTACGACATTATTAAAAGACCAAAGCATTCGAGAAAAATTTACTATTAAACTCAACCAAGAAAATGCAAGAAATTACAAATAAAGAAACGATGTGGAAACAGATGAAGAATGCAATGATAATAACTGGAAAGGAGATTCTACAAGATAAGGAAGAAAAAATTAAAAAAAAACAACTGTGGATGACAGATGAATTAATGGAACTCTTTGAAAAACGTAGGAAAGTGAAGAACCGAAATGAAGAAGAATACAGAAGGCTACAAAAGCAAATACGAAAAAACATCCAAAAATCCAAAGAAGAATGGATGGAACAAGAGTGTCATAAAATGGAAGAATTACAGCGTAAACATGATAATTTCAATTTACACAAGAACGTTAAAGAATTGACACGCAACCAACGTAAAAATTTCATTATATTTTAAATAATTCTAATGGAGAGTTGATACTTGACCAAAATAAAAAGAAGGATGAGTGGAGAAATTACATAGCAAATCTTTTTGACGACGATAGAGAAGAAGAGAGAAAAAACGTAACAACTGAAACAGGTCTAGACATAATGAGAGAAGAGATAGAGAAAGTCATAAGGCAAGCAAAAGATAATAAAGCTCCCGGTTCAGATCAGATTCCAACAGAGTGGTTAAAATGTCTTAACGACATGAACGTAAAACATTTAACAAATCTTTTTAACCAAATTTACCAAGAAGGACAAATACCACAAGAATGGCTTCATTCAACGTTTATACCTATACCAAAAAAATGCAATCCAAGATCATGTGGGGATTTTAGATTAATAAGTCTAATGAGCCACACTCTCAAATTGCTGCTGCGAGTGGTATAAAACAGAATTTTTTTAAAATGTGAGGAAGGTATAAGTGATGAGCAAATGGGATTTAGAAAAGGTTTTGGAACAAGGGAGGCTTTATTTTGTATGCAAACATTATTGCAAAGATGCTGGGAAGTACGTAAACCAGTTTACGTATGCTTCATTGACTATGAAAAAGCGTTTGACCGCGTTCAACATATGAAATTAATTGATACCCTACAACACATTGGCTTAGAGGAAAAGGACATCACATTGTTGAGGACTCTCTAGTGGAACCAATCAGCAACAGTTAAAGTGGATACAGCTGAAGAAACTGACGAAATCCCCATCAGAAGAGGTGTACGACAGGAGTATGTTTTACCACCTTGCCTTTTTAATGTATACTCAGAGGTCATTTTTAAAGAAGCGTTGCAAGAAGAAAAAGGAATAAGAATCGGGGAAGAAAGCATTAAAATATAGGATATGCTGATGATACTGCCATATTGGCCGAAAGTATTGAGGACCTGCAGAGGATGGTGAACAAGGTAAACGAACAAAGTATGCGAATGGGGTTAACCATAAATATAAAGAAAACCAAGCTATTAATAGCCAGCAAGATTGATATGGGCCCACAGATTTTATAAGTAAATGGGTGAAATACTGAACAAGTTAGCCACTTTAAATACCTTGGCTGTTGGCTCAATAAAACCTTGGATCCAGATGAAGAAATAAAATGCCGCATACAATTGGCAAGAAACGCTTTTATGAAGTACAGAACAATACTAAGTAATCATCATCTCCAGTTATCCACAAGAGCCAAATTTGTAAAATGTAACGTCTGGTCTGTGTTGCTATATGGGTGCGAAACCTGGACGTTGAAAGTTGATACTATGAACCGCATTGAAGCGTTTGAAATGTGGTGTCACCGAAGAACTCTCAAAATTCCTTGGACAGCAAGAAAAACGAATGAACAAGTTTTAAATTTAATAAATAAGGAAAGGAAACCACTAAATATAATAAAACAAAGAAAGATAGAGTATCTTGGGCATGTGCTCCGGGGACAGAAGTATGAACTTCTACGACTAATATTAAATGGTAAAATTGAGGGAAAGAAGTGGATCGGCAGAAAGAAAATGTCGTGGTTGAGAAATATGCGCCATTGGACTGGGTTAACAGAGGAACAACTATTCCACGCTGCACGAGATCAAAGTCATTATCAAGAAATTATTGAATTGGTGATCGACAACGCCTGATAAAACGGGCAAGTCACGCGAAGAAGAAGAAATGTTTGGTAACACCAGATTTAGATCAGCGATTGCTGAATTTTGATACTATTGTTGATGTAGCCTTATTAATCTGGGAACTGCATAAAACTCCAACGCTCCTACTCAAAATTTGGCAATAAGCAAGCCCTTTGAGTAACTTAAGTGGAAAGTTCTATTCTGGAAAAAAAAAAAAATAAATTATTAATGGCCCAGCATTCACTGCATGGATTGGGGAAACCCAGAAAAACGCAATCAGACCAAATTGGTCTTTTATTGTTTGAATACAAATTGTTAAACAAAGTTAAATCCTTAAGTATGTATAAATGATGTGTTAATACAAAAATGAACTGATAGAATATGTCAATAATAAGTTAAAAAAATAAAATTACTTCATTCCAATATTCATTCGTATTTGCTGGAACTTCGGTGGAGGTAGTGCTTTGGTAAAACCATCAGCTAGCTGTTCTCCTGTGGGAATATATTTTAGCATTATATTTTGTTGGCAATTTGTTCTCGTGTAAAATGGTATTTTATATGTATGTGTTTGGTCCGTTTATTATTGGTTGAATTCGTGGCTATAGCAATACACCCATTATTATCTTCGTGGATTAAAATTGGGTTTGTTATTTTTAAATGTAAACTGTGTAGTAGTGACTTAAGCCATAGGGCCTCCGCCTTCGTAAAGAGCCATATATTCGGCTTCCGTTGAGGAAGCGGCTACTGTATTTTGTCTTTTGGTGTTCCAAACAATTGTACTTTGCTCAAAAAGTCACTTTCATCGGAGCCCCAGTCCGAGTCCACATAACCAACTAATAGTTGTTCATAATTATTATTTTTTATAAACTTTAATTTAAGTTCGATTGAACCCTTGATGTACCAAAGCACCCATTTTAATAATTTCCAGAGTTCGATGTTATTTTTACAGAGGTATCTGCTTAAAATGTTTAAAGTGACACATATCAAATTGTTCATACCAACATCGAGCTGATTGTTTCAGTCCATATAGAGCTTTATTTAGTTTGCATACATGATCTTTAGGAGCTTGTACCCCTGGAGGAGCCCACATATATATTTCCTCCTTCAAGAGGCCGTTTAAGAAGGCAGTTTTAACAGCCATCTGATAGGTGAGTAAATTAAATTGATTAGCTAACGCTAAAGCGAAAAGTAGCTATACGCCCGACTGATGCATAGGTTTCGTAATAATCGGAGAGGTATTCTTGTTTAAAACCCCTTGCAACCAATCGCGCCTTATAATTAGTGCTATTTCAATATTTATCGTTCTTTAAGGTAAATACCCATTTACAGTCGATTATGTTTTTGTTTATAGGTATTGGTACAAATGACCACGTTTTATTGATTAAGAGCGAATTTTGTTCCTCTCTAATAGCTTCCTCCCACTGAACTTTGTCGCCTCTGTCTTCAATTTCTTGGAAAGAGTTTGGAGCTTTTGTTGTTAAAGATTGTGCAGCCAATAAATAATTATTTTCAAAATTGTCCTCATTATATGTGATTGTGGGACGATTTTTGAACCTATCACTCCTTCTTAGTTGAGGACTGTTATTTTTGGGTAACGATAAATTATTTTGATGTTGTCAGCTGCACCATTTTGAACTATTAGTTCATCTGATTTTACAACATCAAATTTTATATCAACATCTGATTTTTCAATATCAGCGTTTGAACACCCATCTGAATTAAATATAATATCAGATTTTTTCGAGTCCTCACTTTGTCCTGATTTTAACGGTCTTGAATTTAGAAAATTTGTTTCGTCAATTATAACGTCGCGGGCGATTATGAATTTTTCGGCTTCCACGTCCCATATCTTAGAACCATTTAATTCGTAACCTACTAAAATTCCTTTAAAGGGTTTTTCTTCGAATTTGGTTTTTTGTTGTTTTATTATGAACATGAACCGTGGAACCAAAAATTCTTAAATGCTTAATATGTGGTTTACGATTGTGCCACATTTCATAATTCGTTATATTAGACTTTAATGCTTTGGTTGGTGTTTATTATTTATTATTATTTATATAAGTGGCTCTTTCTTGACATACATCGAAAACATCAGATTTGTGCGTAAGCAAATAGATCACCGTGTAATGAGTGTAGTCATCAATGAAAGTGACAAAATAATTTTTGTTGTTAATTGCGGGAGGACCGAAAGGTAATTTTGCTTGTTTACCTTTTATATGACCCAACCTTTCATGCTGTATTTGATAATTATGAATTTTATTCACAACATGCTATTGGCGGTTTGAATATTGCGGGTTTTTATTTATTTCAAAACATATGACAAATTGTTCTCTCAATGGCTTACCTGTAAGAATGGTTTGTCCATCCTTGTTAAGTTTAACACCAGCTTTATCAAACACCGCTGACATACCCGTCGCTTGAATGCGCCTTACAGACAGTAGGTTGCATGGCGCCTCTGGAACACATAGGACGTTTTCCAGGAAATCATTCACCCCTAGGTTAGTCTTCACTTGAATTGTACCTCGTTTGGTAGCAGTATGAATTCGTTCCGTTTTGCGATGGCGATTTTTATTGGTTGTTGTAAGTCAATAACGTCCATAAAAATGTCACTTTGATTGACAATGTGGTCACTTGCACCCAAATCAAAAAGAAAAATAATTTCACAAGCTGCTGTACCTTTATCACTTGGAAAGTCTGAACTTGAAACACTTTGCGTCATAAAGGCAAAACTCGCACTGTTATCGGCGTCAAAATTGGTTGTTTGTACGGTCTGTACGGTACGCGGTCGATTTTCGGTATTGTTCAGCAGGTTCTTGTAATAGTAGCAGTCTTTTAGCACATGATTCCGACGGCCACAATGGTCACATTTGATATTAGAGTGTTTCTTATTAAAAAATGATTTTTTGTTTAGTCTATTACCGGTATTATTTTGTACATAATTTTTATACTGGCGTTGATTATATTGGTTATTGGTTTGAGGACTGCCCTTTTGTTGACGATATCCTTTGGATTTCCAGTGTTTAGACCAATCGCCGCTTTTGAAGGGTTTATTCGTCTTATTACGTAAATTTGTTCCAGGAAACAGAGCTTTTCCACTTGTATTGCCATCAGCTTCATTTTTTACTTTGACCTCATGGTCCAATAGTCTTGTTTTTGTGAATGCGAGGGTTAAATTGTCTTCACTTAATGTTTCCAATGCTGTGATAACGCCATCGTATGATGGCGGCATTGTTAACAAAAGATGAGAAACCTTATATGTTTCTTCAAGTTTAGCGCCGGCTGCAATTAATTCGGTCACTAAATCGACGAATTGGGAAAAATGCTGGATCAGAGTGATGTCTCCTTTGAGTTTGCGGCTTAACAACTTTTTTCTGAGAGCAAGTTGCGTTGCCAAGCGTCGACGCTCATATAGGGCATCAATGTTTTTCAAAATATCCTTGGCTTTGACATTTTCTTTGGCAAATCCTAGGAATGCATCGCCGAGGTATTCGATTATCACATTTTTGGTTGTAGTCTCGTTTCTGAGCCATGTTTGCTCTTCAGCTGCATCATCAAATACCGCAGGGATTTCACTTTCAATCACTCTTATTACGAACTTCCGTATCGCGCAACGTTCACCGTTTTATATTTCGTTTGTTAGCCGGAAGATTTTCCATTGTTTTTATGTATTATCACTTCTCACTTCATGCACAGCACTTACAAATTAAAACAATAACCCGCTGAAGGGCTAAGGAAGAAATAAAACAGACTATTCAACTCACCCCCTTCAAGTTAACTATTCACCAATCATAATTTAGTATTTATGTCATTTGCCACCAATCAGCATAAAATTGTGCAACAATTCCGCTAGCGGAGTTTTAATGACAATTTTTTTCTCTTCCTGTGACATTTATTTAACTTTCTGTAAAATTAATCAAATATGATATTAGAAATGTCAAATTTGACAAACAATTTATTTTACGTCAACAGATTTTTATTTTCAAAGAGGACGTGATAAAATTGATTAATTACTAAGAAATGTCAATTTTGTTCGTTGAATAGTCCTTCAAATGCCGCTTGCAGCCGACGAATTGCATGAATTTTTGTCAATGTGTTTATTCGTGTTTATTGCTTCAAAATTGGTCTCGTGCTGTCGCACTCGACCAATTTAGATCGAAGCAATAAACACTCATACACTTTGACAAAAATTTTCGGCAATTCGTCGACCGCTCGCGGTATTGTATATGATTATTCTTTCTTAGGTACTTTATTGAGATTAAGCGTTGTTGCTCTGCTGCAACAAGTCTGTTTATTTTTTAAATAATATGAAATTGAAAGTAAGTTAAAATCGATAAATTCAAATGGAAGTCGAAACGCACCATGATTGGTCGTGAGAGTCGTGACGTCAGAACTCATATCGATGACAGTTTGTTTACATTTGCAGCGTGGTTATTGTGATATAGTTGGACTTGTATTTTCGATTTCAGCGAGAATTATTGTCTTCATTTGTGTTTTGCAATGATAAAATGCCGTCAGACGGGTTTGTGAAAGCTTCATCAAACAATTTACCATTCTTGGACATTCTCATGGTGATGGAATTCATAAAGAACGACGATCGTTTCAATGCAGCTGAATTTCGAAATTAGCCCAGACATATTAGATTAAATTTTACCAAAACATAGAAATAAATAATGTTAATCTAAAAATCGGTAGGAATATCTTATATTGGTGTGCTGAACAACATACCAAAAGTCCTAAAGCGAAATATGCCGGCTTCATGTAATTTTTGACAAAAGAAAATTAAAAAAAGTTTTTTCCTTAATAATAACGCATATAATTTGCCATTGACCTCTATGGATGTAATGGTAATTACCAACTGAGTTCATATTTTTTTAATTGAAATATATTATGTTCTTTGACAAATTCTGCTTACCGCAGAATGATCGAAGGGCGTAACAACGTAGCTAAACTATAAATCAGTGCGTGTCTACAGCAGACTGCATTTGCATTACTGTGTAACTTATACGCGCGTGGTTTTTTGTGATGTTATTGATATAAATTGGTGATAATAATGGAAAACGTTTGTTTTTACTGTAATAAACTACTTAGTGAAGGAAAGTATGTGGTGGTAGGCAAATATTTATTTAAAAGATTATAAACAAAATCAACTTTATGATTCAGATGTGTCATTGTCTGCACCTAAACTTTCAACAGATATGGCGATCGAACAGTCTTTGATGCGTCTTTGAAAAGTTCAGGGAGGTCTCACTCATGGCCGTGGTATATCTGATAGTCAGCTAGCATATTTCATGTTCTCTTTTCGTGGATGTCTTAAAATTTGTAGTTCCGTTGAACTGACTGGTATTACTCGAACTTCAACAAAACAACACGTTGAACTTAGAGATTCAAGAAGATCAGTGGATGCAAAATATTTGAACCTTTTTATAAATTGGCTGTCGACCCGCTCTCCTCGGCAGGAATGTAGTTCCTTACGGTCTTTATCATCTGGGTTTGTTGGAGATCAAACTATTAACTGTCATAATGCAATGGAATTAGGCAACCATGAGATGAAGGCAGTCCTCGGTTGCAGTTCTCCGACATGAAGCTATCAAGAAAAAAATTAACTGTTGCAGATGGTATCATGTGGGTGTAAATCTGAATGCGGGGCTCGGTGTTCCTGTAGAACTGCAGGCCTTGCTTGCTCAATGTGCATAAATTGCAGGGGTCGAAGCTGCAGTTACGATACTCCAGTAAATGAAGTTGAAGTCGACGATGATCAAGACGAAATATAAGTAAGCAACCATATTACACTTAAAACGAAAGAAAGGAAAACAAGATTTAATTTGTTCTAGGTTCCGGTTCTACTCATTTTGTCGACACTAAGTTTTCGAGTTTTATTCTAAAATAAAAATATATTGTATGTAACATTTTTTTAAATTTTGCTTTTACCTTTTTTGACCTTTTTCCAAACACTAAATAAGCTTCTGGTGGAGCAAAGATCTATATATATATAATAGGCTTGTCTGAGACGCTGTTTTGTGTGTCCGGGACGCTGTTTCAGCAGCCAAACCGTAAGAGATAGAGAAAACAGTTATGAAAGTTATATGTTTGGAATGGTCATGTCAGGTCAGGAACCGAATTTCAGTCACGTGACACTTCCGGTTTTCGAGAAATCACATGATTTCCGTCCGTCCGGGACGCTGGTCCGTCCGGGACGCTGTTTCAGCAGCCAAACCGTAAGAGATAGAGAAAACAGTTATGAAAGTTATTTGTTTGTAATGGTCATGTCAGGTCAGGAACCGAATTTCAATCACGTGACAATTCCGGTTTTCGAGAAATCACGTGATTTCTCGAAAACGCGTTCTATTTGAAAAACGGTCTTTTTTGTTTTATCAAATGAGACATTTGTCTCACTGGTTGCTAGTTATTAATATTATTGTATACATGTATGATATAAAATACATGAATAGTGAGATATATATACCTATTAAGTTATATATTGATGGCAAAACACGATATGTATAATAATATCCTGTATAAACCCGAAATACCCGCCTATGCCTTTTTTCATCATGAAGCCGGCATAGGACCGCTTAGGACTTTTGGTATGTTGTTCAGTACACTAAATAGAATATTTCTACCAATTTTCAGATTTACATTATTTTTTTCAAGGTCAAACCCTAATATGTCTGGGTTATATGGTCCAGGGCCCTGTGTGTGTAACATACCGCAGTCGCAGCTGCGAGTCGAACCTTAATCTATCCATTAATATGCCTGCAAGTGCAACAATTCCTTACATTGGGAAAAAACATTCTACATATCGTAATTACCAAATTAAAACGAAAAACTTAAACATCTAATATTAATTGTTCATGTTTGTGTCCATTACCATAATCTATAAATCGCGTCCTCTCACACTATCAACCCCAACATAAATTATGGCAAATTAGACAACAAACGGAATAAGTCCCCAGGTGGGTAAGAATTCAGATTCCAAATGCTACACTAATAAGGTCATCCTCACGGATTCTGGGGGAGGCAAAAATTTGCAGTCGAGAACTGGCACCTCCAAGCCACGTTTAATGTTGCCATATACCGTCTGTTCTATAAAAAGGGCCCCGCCTTCTAGCTACTTTATTATTTATTTTAGACCCAATAAACCTTATATCAAATCAAATGGCACATAAAAAGCTACATTTTAACACTATCAAAAAATTTTTATCTTCAATTGTTTCAGAGTGGTGACGTCACGTGCAATTTGTTTAAATGACACTGTATATATTTTTTGACATTTTCTGGTAGAGGTTTTTTTTCTCTTTTCAACAATATAAATATTTTATGCCCTTACATAAGAAAATTTTCGAGAAAAATTAAAAAACTTTTTTATCGGTGGGAGGCCACCATACAAAACTATAAACAAAAGTGTAACTCAGAAAAACAAAACAATAAACACTTTAGATTATTCTGAAATCTGACAGTTAAAGCGTTTGGCTACTATTTGTTTTGTTTTTCTGAGTTACACTTTTGTTTACAGTTTTGTATCATGGCCTCCCACTGTGAAAAAGTTTTGTAATTTTTCACGAAAATTTTTTTATGCAAGTGCATCAAATATTTATATTGTTGAAAAGAGAAAAAAAACCTCTACCAGAAAATGTCAAAAAATATATACAGTGTCATTTAAAAAAATTGCACGTGACGTCACCACTCTGAAACAATTGAAGATAAAAAATTTTTGATAGTGTTAAAATGTTGGTTTTTATGTGCCATTTGATTTGATATAAGGTTTATTGGGTCTAAAATAAATAATAAAGTAGCTAGAAGGCGGGGCCCTTTTTATAGAACAGACGGTATGCCATCAATGCGATCAAAAGATCGGTTAGTAGAATTAGAGGAGGACCTGTCCAATACAAAATATGATATTTAGGGAGTATGCGAAACAAAAACACTAAGATAAAAATGCACAACCCTTGCGTCAGGATACCGCCTGTACCAAAATAATTCAGAGACATCACATCTCGGTGGAGCAGCCATCCTAATAAATTAAAAGATTAAACACCTAGTTATGAAAATACACTCAATATCCAAAAGAGTTTACATAGTCTTGAAACTTTCAAAGAAATGTGACTTACAAATAATCCAGGTATACCTTCCAACAAGTGTTTCAGATGACAACGAGGTTGATCAACTATACGAAGTTATCTCATTTGCACGGACCAAAGAAAATTCAAGATACATTCCAGTAACAGGAGATGTTAAGGCTTGGTTTAGTAACAGAATCGAGATGCGTTGCGGTACGAATTTAAGTGGTTTCATATTAGATATAACAAAAATACGGTAGCAGTTGAAAAAAATCTCTATTGATAGACCTGTGCAGTAATCTTTTGTGCTATATGGTAAAATGACCAAAAGATATTTTGAAAATTTTTATGTGTTATAGCCTTTGATATGCAGAAAGGCGTTTTGTGAATATACCATAAAAAAAGTTCGCTTTAGCATTCTAATATTAAGTACTATAAAGACACTCATCTATTGACCTACTTTTCTACTTTTCCTAGAAAGGTTTAATTAAAAAAAAGTCTTAAAAAGTTCAAGCAAAAGTGCAAAACGTAATACAAAATAGGCAACACACCAATCGACATAAAAACCCAAAAGTATTCGCAGGGTAGAAAGATAAGCGGATTATATTAATCTTCTTGTTACACGCTGTTACAAACACGAAGTTTGAGAATTTGTACGTCGTACGTAGTTTGAAAGATATCTTTGATGAACGACGTAAGTAATAGCTTGGTTTGCGAAATGTTTTAATTTTGTTTTTATAATTGTTTCACTCTTATTATTCACAGACGAATAACACCGTGTCCCAAACAATGCACATAAAACAATAAAAAAATTATTAATTTCCACCTAAAAGTTTTGAATGACACATATGAACCAAAAAATAAGTATATTGCAAATTGTAGCCATTTTTTATGACTTAAGTACTCTATAAAGATAGTCCCTCTCACAGCTTGTGTGGTTACATACACAGTAAAATATTTTCTTTGACTGGGATAGGGGTTGGAATAACTCCAATCTCAGTACTACGCACAGGTACCAAGCTTTAATGGTTAGATTGAAATAAAACCACTTGTATGTATCGCCGACGTTTCGTATTTATTTTTAATACTTTTTCAAGGCTAAGGACAAAAATTTACAAATAAGCAACGTTGTTATAAAAGTTATTTTGAGTGAAGGTCTTACCTAACAACTTGTGGAACTAAAACTTTTAATTTGTAACCTGCTAGATACAGGATTAAGTGTAGTTATGTTATGTGCAGCCCTGCTCTGTAATTTTGGTGGCCTACTGCCTTTTCCAATGATTTGTGCAAATTTGAATATCGTCACATGTCATTAAAAAACATGTGTATGTAACCACACAAGCTGTGAGAGGGACTATCTTTATAGAGTACCGATGCACATATATATATATATATATATATATATTTATTTATTTATTTATTTATTCATACCAACGGGAAACCCCAATTTACACTTATTATATAACAATAATATAATATAATACCATGCGATAATATATGTGTGAAATATAATAAACCGTGCAACATTTAAACATACTACAATCAAACTAAATAATAACAAATGATTATAATGCTAATGTAATGTAAGTCTAACAGCAACTAACAATATCATGCAAAACTATACATAGTGTACAAATACTGCATAGAGCAATTTAAGCACCAAGTTTCAAAGCGCTGCTTTAAAGCATTGGAAAGAGATACCAAAGAAACTAACAGAGTCACAATAACTATTGGCACACCCACACACCCTAGAAATTGGAGAAAAGTACCCATAGTTAGTTCGATGCTGGGGAATGTAAAAAATAGTCGAATTTCTCGTACTTCTAGTAGGTGAATGAAAGTTAATTTCAGACAGCAATACAAAACAATTTAAATGACAATTTATTAACTTAAAATAAAACACAAATCCAGCCGAGTTCTTCGAACTTCAAGGGTATCTAAGTAAAGAATAGTTTCTACATTAGAAAAGGAAAATTGATCGCTATTAAACACCATTCCAATTTTAAAAGCCACAAGTCTTAAGAATTTCCTCTGCACACTTTCAATTCTTTTTATGTGCACACCATAGTGAGGATTCCAAATCGTAGAGCAACACTCGAGATGAGTTCTAATTAAAGAACAGTAAAGCGTTTTTAAAGTGCTGATATTAGAAAATTTGGTAGAAAATCGTCTTACAAAACCCAACATTTTGAATGCTTTATTAACTATGCTATCAATATGCAATTTAAAACTAAGCGTTACATCAAAGATCACACCTAAATCACGAATACTGGTAACAGATTTTAAGGGTTGTAGATTTAACTTATAATCATATAATATCGGATCCGTACAGCGAAAAAACCGCATAACATAGCATTTAGAAACATTTAGCTGAACATCGTTAAGGTTACACCAAATAAGCAAACGATCAAGAGCATTTTGCAAATTCATTATATCCGACTTGGATTTAATTGTAGTGAACATCTTCAAGTCATCAGCAAATAATAGAAACTGACAACCATTACACACCTCAATTAAGTCATTAATAAATATATTAAAGAAAATAGGGCCTAGATGAGACCCTTGAGGTACGCCATAAGTCACACGAATTTCGTTAGAAATATAATTTTTAATTTTTACTATTTGCCTCCTGCCTATTAAGTAATTATTAATCCATGTTAATAATGAACCATTAATTCCCAATGCATTTAATTTGGCTAAAAGGAGTTTATGATTAACCCTATCGAACGCCTTGGAGAAGTCTGTGTAAATAGAATAAACTTGAAAACCATTCTCCAAGGCTTTCAAAATAAACTGTTGGTACAATAATAAGTTAGTACATGTGGATCTACCTTCGCAAAAACCATGTTGTTCGTCAATAATAACATTTTTAAATATCTGTGTTAATTTATCAGCTACGATGCTTTCAAAATTCTTCGGAATTAGACTAATTATGGATATAGGTCTATAATTACGAACATCTGATCTATCTCCGGCTTTATAAACCGGGGTAACGTAACTAACTTTCCAACAATCAGGAAATTGACCAGTAACCAGTGAACGATTAAATAATATTAATAGTGGTCTAGCAACAATAAAAGATGTTTGCTTTAAAAATTATGAATTTTATCAGGACCAGGTCCTTTAAAATCATCTAAACTATTCAGTTTTTAAAAAATTTCCAGTAATGAAATTTCAGCGTTAGAAAAATCAACAGTTTGAGGAAAATTATACTCGGGTACAGTAATAACATTATCAGTATAAACCGAAGCAAAATTGTGAGCAAACAAATTAACCACATCATTACCATTATTAGCATGACAGTTGTCAAGGTACATAGCATTAGGTAAACAATTATCTTTCTTAATAGAATTAACATAATTCCAAAATGATTTAATATTTGTGGAAATGGAACTCTCAACTGTATAAATGTAGTCCTTAAAACATGATTCTGAAAGAATTTTGCAACGAGTTCTAAGTTCAGAAAAAATGATGTAATCCTCGTATAAATTTGACCCCTTGAGTTGCTTATGCGCCTTCTTTTTCTCAATAATAAGAGATTTAAGTTCACCACTGAACCAACAAGGGAAAGGAGACGTGCTTATTCTACGTAAGGGAACAAGAGAATTAATAACAGTATATAAATGACTATAAAATACATCGACCGCATCGTCTAGCTGCAGTCCATTCATAGAAAAGTCCCAATACACTATTATAATTTGCGTTTCTAAAATCATGAACATATTCGCAATAATCTAAGAAATTATGACATTTAAAATTCTGTAATTCAATATGCAAGGCAGGGTGAAATTTATCACAGTTAAGAAGTCAATCAGCAGCAACAGATATCGCGATAAGCTGAGAACTGCTAAAAATTAGATCTAAAGTTTTCCCAAACACGTTATTCACTTTATTCAGTTGATATAAATTTAGGTAACCAAACAAATCGCATATAACAGTTGACGCTTCAATTTCCGTTTGCGTAGCTGTAGGAAAATTTTCACAGTGCACTCCGAGATCGTCATTAATCCATTGTGTATGTGGCAAGTTGTAATCTCCAAATAAAAAGATTTGTATATTCTCATTATACCCCGTAATTTCCTCAACACTAATGCAATGTTCAACATAAGGAGCAACTGATGATTTCGGAGGAATATAGACAACACCAGTAAAAAAACCGGTTCTGGCCAAAAGTCACATCGATAAATAATTTGTCAGGTCAATTTGGTATTTTAATTAGCCACCTAGGCTTTAGCGAGCCCGTATGCTAAACCCTTTTAGTTACTTATTTGGCTCTATCGCCTAATTCCATAATAATGATTTTGCACATATTTGGCCTCAAGCGCAGTATTTCTCGTCAGTTGGAGCACCCCTTTGCTGGTACTTTGGCAGCCGGGTGTTATCGCTCGCAAGAATTCCGAACCTTCTAGAAATCACGCCGTTGAGGCGTGCTGTTTTCGTCACCGGCACTTATTTGTTTCATCTTATCGCCTCACGATTGGCTGTCGAGGGTCCCGTGGTAACGCCGTTTTGGCTCACGCCACTTCAAGCGTCGTAACGCTCCTTGCGGGGCATTCAGCCGAAGGCCGTTGATCGAAGAAGTCGCAGAGTGTGCCGTTTCGCGGCGTTCCCGCCATGGCGGGGACGCCAGCCTTTTTCCCGTCTCGTGCGGTTTCAGCGAATGTTGTGTAAATTGCCGTTGTTTGTTAGTACCGTTGCTGTGAAAGCCTTCCTATTTCCCGTGCTGTTACAGCGAATATGCCATAAACTGTTTCGCCTTTAAAAGATCGCGTGTGATTGTGCGAGTGGCAAGTCTTTACGCCAAAGCGTAGGTGTGTGAAGGGCTTCACGGGGCCAGTTCTGCGTTTGTGAGAAAGGGGGGGCTTTCCCTTTTCAACTCGCTGTTTTCGAGGATCTTTCTAGGCAGGACGAAGTAGGCCCCTTTGCCGCCGTAAGTGTGCTCTCAGGAGAGGTTACGTTTGTGCTAACTTTTAATTCAGTAACGTTAGGTGCGCGAGCTTCGCTATATTGTACCGATTAATACATAAATGGAATCAACGCCTCGCCGTGCTGAGCCTGGCGCGCCCTAATCTGTTCGAGCTCTTTGTTTATGTTTGCGAGGGCTTTGTGCTTTGCTTATCAGGTGTTAACCGCAGCCAACGACTGCGTGGGCGACGTAGCAGGGGCTGGCAACTATTCCAAATTCGCATGCTTTAGTGAGGCTATGTTAGCCCCTCTTCCTGGTCAAATATTGCAGTCACGCTGCCCCGCTGCCTAACGAGTTAGGCCTTCAATTAAATCGTCGCGCATTTGTGCGGCGTCGTGCTTTGCTGCTAGCTACACTGCTCCCGTTGCCTTTGCAGGTCGGCGTCTGTTATCGCGAACTAACGCGTCCTTTTCCGGAGTGCGTATTTCTAAACTGTACTCTAATATGTTGAAAAGCTTGGGGCTCAGGGTGTCGCCCTGCCTTATGCCTCTTTTAATCATAATGTGATCTGTATATTCTTGAAGTTTTATGGTAGACGTGGCATTACTGTAGATATGTTCCAGTAGCTGTATATATCTGTTGTCTATTCTGGCGTTTTTTAGAGCGTTAAATATAGACCAATGTTCCACAGAATCGAAAGCCTTGTGAAAATCGACAAAGGCCAGACAAATATCTAGATGGTATTCCACGGACTTTTCTATTAATACTCTCATAGTTAGTAGATGTTCAGTAGTACTGTAATTCCTTCTAAATCCGGCCTGCTCCACCGGCTGATAAGCATCAAGTTTGTTGGTTAAGCGATTTGTTATTATTTTAGTGAACAACTTGTAGACTTGCGAGAGAAGACTAATCGGTCTATAATTTTCAAGATTTTCTTTATCTCCCTTCTTGTGAAGCAATATTATAATCGCATTATTCCAGTTTTCGGGGATTTGACATTCATGTAAGCATTTATTGAATAGTTCGCAAAGTTTAATTTTGAGTATGTCTCCTCCTTCCTTTATCATTTCAATGAGTACAGAATCCTGTCCGGGAGCTTTACCATTTTTCATTTGACTTAAGGAGTATTCCAGTTCTTGTGGTGTGATATCCGGCATTTCTTCCGATCCTATGTTGAGTATCGGTCCTATGTGGTCTGTTATTTCAGGATGGATATTGGTATCGTATAAGTTATTATAAAATCGATGTGCAATTTTCAGGATGTCTTCTAAATTTCTTGTTTCCTTACCATTTTCATCTTTCAAGCAAATGATCTGTCTTTTTCCTTGATTTCTAAGACTTTTTATACCCCTGTTCTTTTCGATTAGTTTTTCTACTTCTATTTCATAGTATCTCTCCATGTCTTTCCTTATCAGTTTTCGGGTTTCTTTAGAGGCCTCTCTGAATTTTCTATATTTTCCTTCTTTCAACAATTGCTTCTTTTCTTCTATTTTTATTTTCGTGTTTTGACTAAGTTTTTCTATTTTGTTTGATTTTCTTTTTGCCACGTTTTCGGCAGCCTCTTTAATTATTGATGTTATTGTTTCACTTACTGCATTCAAAGATTTTTCATTCCAATTTCTCTCGTTATTTTTAAAGTTTCTTTCAACGATAGTCCGGAATTGCGTTGAGTTTGATTTTAGTCTCTCTATATCTATGACTGACGTGACAGGATGTTTTGATCTCGGAATTTTCCTTCTTGTGGGAATGACGATTTTTGCTTTGAGTAGTCTGTGATCGCTATTTATGGTAAGAGAATTTAATGTGGTTACATCGTGTACAATTGTTTTGTCATTTGACATTACATAATCTATTTCATTCTTGGTCTTCGAATCTGGACTAATCCAAGTCCACTTCCTTTGTTTTTTCTTTTTAAAGAAAGAGTTCATCGAATACAAGCGTAAACTTGTTATAAACTCTAGAAGCATGGATCCTCTTTCATTCCTTTCATCATAGCTACAGTAACCCACATATTCTTCATTATGTTCTTGTCTTTTCCCAAGTTTGGCATTAAAGTCGCCAATTACTAATTTGTAGGTGCTATTACATTTCTTCAAGTTGTTTTGTATGTTGTCATAAAATTCCTCTATTTCCTCGTCACTGTGAGTCGATGTTGGGGCATAGCATTGCACAATTTTTAATGTGGTCTTTGTGTTAATTTGGACAGTAATTGAAGCTACTCTATCTGATTCACTTTCATATTTAGTTATGTTCGGAGTTATCTTCTTATTGATTATAAATCCAACACCTCGTTGACTCTCATCTTCCGATCCTCGATAGTAAAGTGTGTGACCAGATGGTAGTTTAATACATTCTTCTCCTTTTCTTCTAATTTCACAGAGCCCAATAATATCCCATTTGATTTTATTGAGTTCATACTCTAGCTCGTATTGTGAGGCATCACTTAATAATGTTCTCACATTAAGCGTTCCTATAGCCAATGTCGTATACTTTTGACAGCCTAGTCCTTTTCAACCTTGCTCTGGAGGATGTTTTCAGGAAGTTGGAATGGAAGGATAAGGGTATAACGATCAACGGAAGAAGATTAAACCACCTTCGATATGCAGACGATGTTGTTCTCATTGCTCAAACACCTGGGGATCTGCAAAACATGCTTACTGAATTAAATAACGAAACTGCTAATATTGGACTCAATATGAACTTTGCTAAAACTAAGGTAATGTGTAAAGTGGACCCTCATATCAAAATACACAATAAAGATATAGAAAATGTTCAGAACTACACCTATCTTTGACATATTATAACTTTAGGTAAAGAAAATCAGTTAATAGAGATCAACAGAAGAAAACGGTTAGCTTGGGTAGCATTTGGCAAGTTAAGTAACACCTTAAAGAACAAAAATATTCCCATGTTCCTTAGGAGACGACTTTACGATCAATGTGTTCTGCCAGTACTGATGTATGGAGCCGAGACATGGACCATCACAAAACAATCAATGAATAAACTGCGAACTACTCAAAGAGCCATGGAGCGGCAGATGCTCGGCATATCCCTAAAAGACCGAAAGCGAAATACTTGGATCCGCCAAAAAACAAAGATTAAAGACATCGCGGAAGCTGTGGCGGAGCAGAAATGGAACTTTGCGGGACACGTAGCACGGTTCAAAGATGAGAGGTGGTCCAGTACTATATTGCGATGGAGACCATATATTGGCAAGAGATCTAGAGGACGTCCCCCATTGCGGTGGACAGATGACTTGAAACGCTCCGGAGGACTGATGTGGATGCGAGAGGCAGAGAATAGAAGAAAGTGGTGGCAAATGAGGGAGGCCTATGTTCAAAGATGGACTGAAAACGGCTAATGAGATGAGATGAGATGAGATGAGACTCTAATATGTAAAGTGTCGAGCCCACTGCGGCCGGCCACCCATAGTGTGTTGTTTACTAGCATAGCGCGTCCATCAGCTGGTGCTTAACGTAAGAAATAACATAAGCTTGGCGGCACGATTTGCTGCCCAGATGTAGTTATCGACCAATAGACGCATATTTAATTAAGGGACGTATTATTCCTATTCGACCTGTGCATGCTTAGTTTCAGATAGCGCCTTTTACAGTGTAAAGATTGGTGTACGGCGAGACGTGAGAGATCAGAGCGTGCAGGTAGGTCCAGTGGTTGCGCAGTCTCGGCCCAAAGAGTCCCAATATTACCATTCCAGTATTTGCGATCACGAAATTGTTATTTGAGCTTGCAGCTCATGAGAATTCTTATCGACGGAGTATCTTGAATACTTCGCCCCCGTCTAACCGCCCAGGCCCGGTTAGTCGGGTTAAGACAGGCTTGGTGGCGCCCTCATTATTTTACCGTTAGTTACCGACCCTCTGGCCGTTACCCTCAGATTATCTCGTTAAAGGACCCGCCCATCTCCACTGAAAGTCTAGCTCGGCCTAACTTGTTGCGGCTGGGTAGCGGCCTAGGAGAACTTTCGTCCCGATTTTGTCCATTACGGCACGCGCCGGCCGTTTCGTTTATGTATGAGCCGGTGCGGTGTCGTAAAGTCAGTTCAAGACCGTAACAAGCTTTTTGGCTCCCTGACGTGGGGCTTTTGGAGGCTTTTCAGGCCTTTCTGGCTTTGCTTTGCTTGACCTTGTTTTCTTTTAAGCCTTTTCGAAGGCTTAGTGGGAGTTTCGATTCCCTGTCGTTTACATTGTTTAGCCTTGGGCTAAGTTGACACTTTTTGTTCTACCGTACCGAACTGACGTTCACGTTAGAGAGGTTTATCGATTTTGACGTTGATGATTACCGATGTTGAACATTTTTTTTCTATCGTTTGGTGTTGTGCCGCGTTGATTTTTGGTAAGCAGGTTGGAATTCTTTTTCACCTTCATTACCGTGTTTTGGTTTGTTGGTAAGTTGTGGATTGTTGTTGGTGTGCTTGGGGAGATTCGCTCGTGCGGTTATTACGTCCCTCAGGTCATCTTCTTAGTTGGTTTGGCGTAGTTATTTTCGTTGGACTTTTTATCTCATTCTCATTATTATCATGTACCGCCCAACTTCGTTTACCGACTTCTTCATGGACACCCCTAACAGTTATCGCAGTGTTTTGCACACTTACCGTTAGCATTTAACGAGTATTTACCGCTGGTCGGAATGTTTCGTACCTGTTGACGATTTGTTGTCATTTACCGTACCCTTTTTGTCTGATGACGTCATGTTGTCAAGTATCGTGTTCTTTGTGAACAGTTTTGTTGGAGCTTCTGAGCTTTGTGTGGCAGTAATGCGCATACTGTCCGCGCGAGGTTCCGTTGGTATTCAAGTATTAAGTATTTAAAGATTTTTGACTTTTACGTATAGTGATGCCCTGCCCTAGCGCTCTTTTACCGTACCGTTGGCCGTCGCCATTTTCAACCACCTGTGTGGGATTACATAAAGAGAGCGTGTTTCTGGCCATTTTGTTTCGTGCGGACCCTGTCGTAGTAAGGTAGTCCCTTTGGGCCGCATGGATTTCTGAAAAGGATTTATTGGGCATGCGTCATCGAACGCCTACACCCTTGGAGACTTGGTTCTTCCGGATTTTCTTTTGGTGTTCGGTGTTGGAGTCATTTTCGAACTCGCGCTTTGCGGTTTAATAGTCGACTTGGCTCCGGCATCGGCATCGATTGAGGATTTCGGTGGACTGAGTTTTTCCTATTACTGATCATGACTATTTTGACAGTTTCTGTCACAACCATTTTCCCTTTTTGGTGGTTCATCCTCTTCTCTTGGGTACTCATACCAGTTGTGGGATTCACACAATGCGCCGATCTCGTGACGCGCAGCGTGCCCTCTTCAGGTAACCCTTGGGTGGGACTTTGGACTTCCATTTCTATACCCCCCTCTCCCTGTGTTCTTTTGGAACGGTTGGTCGGAAGTGTCCACAGGTGTAACACCTATTTTTACCAGATTTAGACCCAATTTACGTATTTTCTACTGGCGTATCCAGTCTTTCTTCTTCCTCTTCTCTCTTCCCACCTTTGCACCCTATCTGGTGGCCAGTGTGCGTAATCCCTTTGGGGGTGCACTCTATCGTATCGAATGTTTTTTTTTGTTTTGATTGTTTTTCGTTGTTGCGTTTTCGTTTGAGTTCTCGCGGCGCCGCAGCCAAAATGCCCCGTTGATTTTAAGAGACTTCGGGGAACTCTCTTTCAAGTAAGGGGAGTGTCAGGTCATTTTGGTATTTTAATTAGCCACCTAGGCTTTAGGGCAGCGTGCCCGTATTCTAAACCCTTTTAGTTACTTATTTGGCTCTAACCCCTAATTCCATAATAATGATTTTGCACATATTTGGCCTCAAGCGCAGTATTTCTCGTCAGTTGGAGCACCCCTTTGCTGGTACTTTGGCAGCCGGGTGTTATCGCTCACAAGAATTCCGAACCTTCTAGAAATCACGCCGTTGAGGCGTGCTGTTTTCGTCACCGGCTCTTATTTGTTTCATCTTATCGCCTCACGATTGGCTGTCGAGGGTCACGTGGTAACGCCGTTTTGGCTCACGCCACTTCAAGCGTCGTAACGCTCCTTGCGGGGCATTCAGCCGAGGGCCGTTGATCGAAGAAGTCGCAGAGTGTGCCGTTTCGCGGCGTTCCCGCCATGGCGGGGACGCCAGCCTTTTTCCCGTCTCGTGCGGTTTCAGCGAATGTTGTGTAAATTGCCGTTGTTTGTTAGTACCGTTGCTGTGAAAGCCTTCCTATTTCCCGTGCTGTTACAGCGAATATGCCATAAACTGTTTCGCCTTTAAGAGGTCGCGTGTGATTGTGCGAGTGGCAAGTCTTTACGCCAAAGCGTAGGTGTGTGAAGGGCTTCACGGGGCCAGTTCTGCGTTTGTGAGAAAGGGGGGGCTTTCCCTTTTCAACTCGCTGTTTTCGAGGATCTTTCTAGGCAGGACGAAGTAGGCCCCTTTGCCGCCGTAAGTGTGCTCTCAGGAGAGCGTCCTAACGCCGCCATCTTGGCGGATTCCAGCCCGTTTACCCCATATGCCGTGTTTCGGCAATTTACCTGCCACAGACTGCCGCCTTCTACCAACTGACTGCACGCAACTCTCATAGACCGTCTACGGACTAAGGTATTTGTAATTACAAACATTTAAACATATTAACTGTCGCTTGTGCGAGCGGTGGTGCTTTTGTGCTCAACTTCGTGTGGGCGGTTGCATGCCCCCTTGCTTGCTTGTCGCGGCTTTTAATGCCGGTTTGAGGCCACCATGCTTCAAGTCGCTACTTTGGTAGCCTACCAGTAAGTTCATGTGCGCGAGTTTCGCGTTTCATCGCCTAAATAGCTAAAGAACTCTGCGCCGATGTTTTGGTGTTACGTTTGTGCTAACTTTTAATTCAGTAACGTTAGGTGCGCGAGCTTCGCTATATTGTACCGATTAATACATAAATGGAATCAACGCCTCGCCGTGCTGAGCCTGGCGCGCCCTAATCTGTTCGAGCTCTTTGTTTATGTTTGCGAGGGCTTTGTGCTTTGCTTATCAGGTGTTAACCGCAGCCAACGACTGCGTGGGCGACGTAGCAGGGGCTGGCAACTATTCCAAATTCGCATGCTTTAGTGAGGCTATGTTAGCCCCTCTTCCTGGTCAAATATTGCAGTCACGCTGCCCCGCTGCCTAACGAGTTAGGCCTTCAATTAAATCGTCGCGCATTTGTGCGGCGTCGTGCTTTGCTGCTAGCTACACTGCTCCCGTTGCCTTTGCAGGTCGGCGTCTGTTATCGCGAACTAACGCGCCCTTTTCCGGAGTGCGTATTTCTAAACTGTACTCTAATATGTAAAGTGTCGAGCCCACTGCGGCCGGCCACCCGTAGTGTGTTGTTTACTAGCATAGCGCGTCCATCAGCTGGTGCTTAACGTAAGAAATAACATAAGCTTGGCGGCACGATTTGCTGCCCAGATGTAGTTATCGACCAATAGACGCATATTTAATTAAGGGACGTATTATTCCTATTCGACCTGTGCATGCTTTGTTTCAGATAGCGCCTTTTACAGTGTAAAGATTGGTGTACGGCGAGACGTGAGAGATCAGAGCGTGCAGGTAGGTCCAGTGGTTGCTCAGTCTCGGCCCAAAGAGTCCCAATATTACCATTCCAGTATTTGCGATCACGAAATTGTTATTTGAGCTTGCAGCTCATGAGAATTCTTATCGACGGAGTATCTTGAATACTTTTAATTAATCGTAGTAGTTATAACACTTCTCGAAAACTTCTTATTAACTGCAATTAGAACACCACCACCAAGATCATGAATACTGTTATCCGCATTACGATCGCAGCGGTATACGATATATTTATGAAAACCTAATTCGTTATCAAAAATACCATCATACAACCACGTATATATATATATACCCACTCATCAACGCCCAGCTCAAACGCTTGGACCTAGAAAACTTAAATTTTGCACAGAGGTTTCCTTTATGGTGTATACAAGGAATAAAGAAGGATATTTCAAAATTCAACCCCTAAAGGGATAAAATGGGGGTTCCAATTTTGTATATAGAAATATTATTGAATAGACATTTCGAGGTTTACTTTATGATGTATACAAGGAATAAAGAAGGATATTTCGAAATTCAACCCCTAAAGGGATAAAATGGGGGTTCCAATTTTGTATAGAGAAATATTATTAAATAAACATTTCAAGGTTTTCTTTATGATGTATACAAGGAATAAAGAAGGATATTTCGAAATTCAACCCCTAAAGGGATAAAATGGGGGTTCCAATTATTTCGACTTGAAACTTCGTAGGAGTACTCCTAAAAACAAATAATCACACACGTATTTTGTGATTTTCCGAAAATCAATCCCTTAGGGGGTGAAATGGGGTAAATATGCCTAAAATACAATATGGGTGTCGTTATTGAGGTTTTTTGGGACGTTCATTGCGGAAATGGCATTTATTTTTAAGGTCAAGCCGGTGGACATAACCTAAGGGAAGGGACGGGACGGGGCGGGACGGAACGGGACTGGATGGTACGGGACGGGACTGGACGGGACGGGACGGGACTGGACGGGAAAAAAACGGGACGGGGCGGGGCGGGACGGGACTAGACGGGACGGGATGGGACGGGACTGGACGGGACGGAACGGCACGGGACGGAAAGGGGAGGAAAGGGATAGGATGGAAAGAGAGGAGATAGGACGGGACGGGACTGGATGGGAAGGGAAAGGACGGGATGAGACGGGACGGAGCGGGACTGAACGGAACGGGATGGAAAGGGAAGGGAAGGGATGGGATGGAAAGAGAGGAGACGGGACGGGACTGGACGGGACGGGACTGGACGGGACGGGACTGGACAAAAAGGAAAGGGACGGGATGTGAAGGGACGAGACGGGACGGGACGGGACGAAACGGAAAGGGAAGGGAAGGGATGGGATGGAAGAGGAGGTGACGGGACGGGACGGGATAAAACGGTACGGAGACGGGGACGGAAAAACGTACGGGGACGGGGACGGAGACGGTGACGGGGACGTAGAAGGATGGGATGGGATGGGAGGGGATGACAGAAAATAATTAGGCATTATTTAATACACAAATAACAAACCTCGCGCGTACGAAGTCGCGGGTAACAGCTAGTAATTTATATACATATTTACACAATAACCTACTATAGGTACGTTTCGCGAATAGGCACTTTTCGTGCATGCCGTGAATCTATTAGTTCTGGAAGTAAGGCGTGTAAGTAAAACTGTTTTAGTTTTGGTAGCATATTTTTTCCCAAAACGAAATATCTTTGTGTGTTACCTCCACGGATAGAACTGTGGGTGGCCAAACAATAAAATAGCAAAGGTATTTTTGTTATATTTAATTGCCCTTGAATTTGGTACATATAATTATCACACTGTTTTAACTTTAGTTGTCCTTCTCGAATTTCACTGAATTTTATTTTGTTATTTGCAACACCTTTTATGGATGTAATCATCTTCGCACTGTAAGGGCATTTTATTTCTATAATGGCGTTATCATTTACTAAACCGTCGGGTGATGCATCTAAAAAAAATTATCTTCACTGACGAATAAGCCACATGAACTAACCGTAAATGCATCGTTTCTTGAAACACTTCAACTGCCCTGTGTTTGTTGCCGTTACCATAGCGGGTCGCAGCACTTTCTGAAAACAACTGGTATAGCATATTTTTTACCGTATTAGCACATGAGGTTGTACGGCGCAACTTGCAAATACGTTCGAGTTCGATGCCGTAACTCTTTTGCGTCGTTCTTCATACCAATGATTACTTCTATGCTGCCCGAGAGTTTCTTCTAATATGTTGATTATATTTTGCGATAACCCTTGCAAGAAGATTTACTGCGTGTTCTGCATATCTTCTTCCGCCATATCGGAAATTGATTCGGCATCGTCTGGACTATAATCTTGATACGAGCGTCAGCTGAAATTTAAAAATTAAGCCGGCACATAACCGCTACTCCAACACTCGTATCGATGGGCCATAAAAAAGGCCGAAACTCTAAAAAACAAGCCGAACGAGCCGCGACAATATGTCATTATCAAGTCTAACAAAGCTGTAGATTCCCTTACGGACGGAAGCCATAAATTTCGGAATAGGAGTTACGAGGCCGCTCAAAACTCAAGCCGTTACCGTCACTCAATTGTATTTGTAAAAACGTCAGAGCTAAGTACTCGCAAGGCGCATTGGACGGGAAAACAAAGAATTAAGCTACATACTGAAGGCAGCAAAATTCTCCCAAAACACTTAAGACAGCGAAGCGCGCATTCAAATTCACAGCCACCAGGGCCAAAATTCACGGAGCTCCAGAAGGCAAGTATAGGTCATAGATCCTTCAGCCGCTGTCAAACCCGCTGATCCTAGACGCAATAAATTAACCCGCCGTTCTTTAAGAGCGCCCAAGGTAAATTATTCATATGCAGAAATGGCAGCATTTATTATAATTATTGGTGCCGCGTAAATCGAACTATCAAGTGTTGGGGATCGACAATTGCGCAAAATTGCAAGGAAGACGAGGGACTGCGGCCCAACCCAGAATCTAGCGAATTAGCGGCACGCGGAGGGAAATACGTCCGGAAATTACAGGACATCGCAGCTCAGTAATTAAGCGGCGAGTTATATTTATCCCAATCGCGTCGTGGTTGGATTCAAAATTCCAGTTGATTTTCGGGCAATACAGTACGATTAATATACTACTCGAGCGTGCTAACTAAATTGCCGCGCTGGAATCGGAGCACCGTGATATCTTAATAAAACCAGGCCGTGTCTAGTATCAAAATTTAAGTTTTTTGTCCAGCAAGACAATGCAGCTAAAATCAAACCGCTAATTAGAGGTGCCAGGAAATTTGCATTACGCATTGCACAATCGCCTAAATAAATGTCCCCAGAAATCTGTCTTTACGCCACGGGCCAATAAGCATCGAGGGAGGCAGCGACCCCGGGGTTCAAGCCCTTTAAATAGAGACACCCTGGCCTTAGGAAATCACTCTGCCGCAGCGGGTCGAACAAGCAGCCATTCCAGGATCATCAGCCCTCATCTCCAGGAGTCTAACCAACTTAGAAGAAAGTCACCTAGTCTGGACCCTATCCATTCGGGAAAGCTGACCTTCTCGGCTCTGCCGTTCCCCGGGCTGTTGCTTCGCTGGACTTGGAGCCTATAGCCCTTGCTGGACTTAGAGCATACCACCTTCGTTGGACTTAGCACAGCCGCCTTCACTGGACTCTGTCGCCTGCCGTCTTCGTAAAACTTGGACGTCGAGCCACTTCTGCCGCCGCCCCCGAGAGGACGATCATCGCTCGCCCCTGCAACCTATGCGCTCCCAGGGCGTCGAGCCACTTTAGCCGCCGCCCCCGAGAGGACGATCATCGCCCGCACCTGCCGGCTACGCGTTCCCAGGGCCTCGAGCCACTTCAGCCGCTGCCCCCCAGAGGACGAGCATCGCCCGCACCTGCCGCCTACGCCTTCCCCGGACGTCGAGTTACGTCATCCGCCGCCCCCGAGAGGACGATCATAGCCCGCACCTGCGGCCTACGCGTTCACAGGACGTCGAGCCACTTCAGCCGCCGCCCCCGAGAGGAGGATGAACGCCCGCGCCTGCCGCCTACGCGCTCCCAGAACGTCGAGCCACGTCAGCCGCCGCCCCCGAGAGGACGATCAACGCCCGCGCCTGCCGTCTACGCGTTCCCAGGGCGTCGATCCATTCCAATCGCCGCCCCCGAGAGGTAGACAAGCATCCGCTCCTGCAGCCTCCGCCGCTCTTAAGACGCGGCGCCCTTCAGCCGCCGCCTCTGAAGGAACCCAACAGCACCTGACTACGGACGCCAATCCGCCATCTTCTTTCTCTTGGTCATATGTATATGTAGTCTAGTTCTAAGTTAAGCTGTACCAGAATAACTATAATAATTTTTTTCCGATTAATCAACTGTTTAGCAGAGGGTAACGCCTCCTCCCTCCTTCGACTGCCGCCATTTTTACCACCGCCACCGTTGAGCTAGTTGGAGGTGTGTTAATCTGCATCCACGTCCGCAGACTGTTTTATTTTGGGTTTTTTCTTGGAATTTCTCTTTTCCCTACGAAGCTCCAACATCCTTTTTCGTTTTTCGCAGTACAATAGAGTATACTTGTTCAGTATTATCTTGGCTGTAGTTTGTACCACTTCGTGAAGCATTCCTACTTTATTGTGTGCTACAACTGCTGCCTCACATCTACTTTGATAAGATCTTCGGAGGGCAAAATTAACTCTTTTACCACCAACCAACCTCGCAACATGTGCATTGTACAATTCAGCAGAATTGTTGGTAACGTCGTAACTCAAACTATTAGACTGACTTGCCACTCGACGAACAGCAGTCATTACATCTTCAAAAATTCCATTTTCGTTTAAATATGGTACCATATTTATTTCTACATCTTTAGGTCAAGTGGAAAAATAATTTATATCTGCACATCCGCTATGGTCACCCAAAACATGATTAGGTCCATTTAAGATATCGAGTTCTAATTCTTAAATTTTTCAATTGTTGAAATGTTTTGACCCTTTCGAAACTCGATGGCTTCGGTAATTGCTCTTCGAAATCTAAGTACATTTTGGGAAATTGCATTTTTCAAACGTATTTCAGTTTGTGGTTTTTTTGCACACTCTCTAATTTTGTTGATATAGTTCCGTAAAATGTGATTTTTGCATTCAATTTTTTTGATGACTGTTGTTGGACCATAAGGCATACATTCCAGTAATTTTCTATAAACGCTGCTGTCACCATCTCCTATCAATTTTACAAATTTAATACCCTACAGAGCTACTGAGTTCTGGAATCCTTCAACGATTGGCGCAGCTTCCATTGCAGCAGAAGTTCCAGTCCAGTTGCTGTAACATATGTGTTCAGGACACTTATTATATTTGTAGAGGTCCTTGCGTGCAAAAACTATACAAAATTTATTTTTCACCGCCATGTACAGCACTTTTTTGTACGAACATCGATTATGCATGCCACACCCGATAAGGCACCGTAATTGGTGCGATACGATATTTTCCACCAGGCTCTGTCGGTCACTACTGCAATATTGCCGTACCCTTCAGCATCAACTTCTCCAAAATCTGTAGCAATTAGGTTTTCTTGTTCAGCAGCTTTCCTCATTGCTTGAATCTCTGCTTGGTTATAAATATCAGATATCTGATTATGATACACTCAATAAGTAGCACTTGATGGGGCCGGGATATTTAATGCTGCTGAAAATTGATTTAATTGGGCATATGCTGCACCTATAGATACAGTGGAGGAAACTGCAGATAAATTAATGTTTATACAGTGAGATTTCGGATTTTCGGTTGAAATGGTAGAAGAACAGTATGCCCTATAGCGGCCATTTTGTTTTTAAATGGGTCAATTAAAATGATCGATTAAAATGATTGATTCAATTAATCCACGAATTAAGCCGCAAATTAAACCGCGAATTAAATGCTCTAATTAAATGTCCTAATTAAATTAGCGATTTTAAATACAGAATTTGATTTTACACATATGATATTTAACCACATGTGAATAATTATTTTAATTCCCGAATTTCGCGGCAACCATTTTGGATTTCATTACGTCACGCCAACGTCTTCCGTCTCACCCCCTCGCTGTCGTTCTCTCTCTCACTCATTTATTCAATTTAAAAAATGTTTGTTTCCGGCAGGATTCGAACCAGAGTTGTCGTGCCAGTACACCTACACCACTTCCACAGGGCTACTGTGACCTTTTGTTTTTAACACGTGTCTGCATCAGTTTATTGCCAAAGGATGTTTTTCAAAGTTTGTCGAATAAGTGAGAATTTTAACAATATTAAGTTACTGTTTCTGAATGTCTCCTTGTAGCTGTTTGATTTTGTGTATTTTTAGCATGTGTACAACTTCTAACAGGGCCTCGATCCGATAGTTCAAATTCGATTACAGTTAATTCAAAGGCAATGACAATGAAATAATTACACAAGAGTGCAGTTAAAATTAAAATTTAAAAGCGTTTGATGTATTACGCTTGTTAAGTCATTTTGCTGTTGTAGATGCTTAATTGCATTTCACGCCTTTAGGGCAACTTGTTGCTATGTTAAAACCATTTTCAATCTTTGCGCACAAGTACAATCTCATCTTCCGTACATTTGATTCAGGTCATTTTGGTATTTTAAATAGCCACCTAGGCTTTAGGGCAGCGTGCCCGTATGCTAAACCCTTTTAGTTACTCATTTGGCTCCATCGCCTAATTCCAGAATCATGATTTTGCACATATTTGGCCCCAAACGCAGTATTTCTCGTCGGTTGGAGCACCCCTCTGATGGCGCTTTGGCAGCCGAGCGTTATCGCTCGCAAGAATTTCGAATCTTCTAGAAAACACGCCGTTGCGGCGTGCTACCATTGTCGCCGGCATTAATTTGTTTCATTTTATCGTCTCGCGATTGGCTGCCGAGGTTTAGTCACGTGGGGACGCGACCGATGTGACCTGTGGCAGCGCTTCCCTCTGGGCAGTTGATCGCAGCCCGTTGCAGAAAGCGTTCGTTTGGTGGTTGTGTTACCCAGGCGGCGTCCTTCGGCCCCTTAGGTGCCCGAGGACGCCTGCCGCTGTCCTTTTAGTATTGTTGCCGTGGAGGCCCTCTTTTCCGTTGCCCGTCTCGAGCTGTGGCAGCGAGCGCTGCGAGAATTGTTTCACCTTCGAGAGGTGTTGTGGTTGTGCGAGCTTCGAATTGTTTCGGCGTAGCGTGGGTGCATCTTGAGCCCAGTTCCTGCTCCCGTAAGTAAGGGATCGTGCCCCCTTCATCTCGACCTTCGAGGATCTGTCCCGCAGAACGAAAGTGGCCCATTTTTCGTCGTCCAGTTGTACGCGTCCTGACGCGTCTCACGTCGCCATTATGGCGGATGTCCACTCATCCCTATAGCCGTCGAACATCGAATGTACCTGCCACCTAAGACTGCAGCCTGTCGCAACTCAACTGTACCAGGCTCCCCAACCGCCTACATATTAAGGTATGTGTCTTTGAACTGATTACCGCTGTGAACGCGAGTGTACCTGTCCCGCGGAGAGCATTAAGCCCCGCGTACGAGCTGTATTGGGACGCCGCGAGCGAGCCCGTCACATCTCTTGTACCTACAGGCACTGTCGTCATATTTGTGCGTTCATTCCGAATTACAGACTGTCTATTTTACAAGGACTTGCATTACTGTTTGTTGCATAAGGCGTCGCGCCCGCATATTTGTACATTCATTCCAAATTACAGACTGTCTATGTTACAAGTGCTACTTTGTTCATTACTGTTCAACATCTGTCGCTAGGTTTAGAGCGCGCGCCAGCTGGTGTTTTCTTAGTTATAATCTATTCATAGATCTAGGGCGACGCACTCCGCTGCCCCACTGTAACCGTGATCCAATACATGATTTGTTAGTTAAGGGAACTATTGTTTTGTTTCGACTTGTGCATGTTCTGTTTCAGATAAGCGCCCCCTTCAGTGTACTGATTATTGTGCAACGGGACGAGGGAGCTTTGAGCGTACAGGTGGGTGAGACAGCTGCGTAGTCGCGGTCGGATTGGCACCTAATTACAATCTTTGCATAAGGCAATCTCGAAATTGTTATTTGACCTTGCAACTCTTGAGTAATCCTATCGACGGAGTATTTTGCGTGCTTCGCTCCCGTCTAACCGTCCAGGACCGGTTAGTCGGGTTAAGACAGGTTTGGTGGCGCCCTCATAATTTTGACATACCCTATATATATATATATGCCGCAACACGCTTGCCCAGAACGTATCGTGTGACTCACGCCCGACTCCCTGAGCGTTCCAGCCGTGGCCTTTAGCCTATTTTGAACCGATTTCAGGGCAAGTGTGCCAGTTTTTCAGGACTGATTCCGTGGTGCGATGCTCACCTTGGGTGGGTGTCGTAAAGTTCTTTTAATACCGTAACACGCTCTTGTACCGTTAGATTACAGATAACTTTTAATTAAGCAAAGCGGTGTGTTTATGTAGGTTAGATTTCATAATTTACCCTTTTCTAAGAAGTTTTGCGATTTAAAAACAGGCTCCGGCTTGCTGGTGTGACTAACGATGGGGTGGTAACAATGCGACATGTATCATAAAATTCCTGTCGCGACATGCATGTAGATGGCGTGTTAGAGAAAAAAATAATTAATTAACGACCTCTGCAAGGTTGTCTTGAGCGGGTTTAATAAAAATTAAATTGAATGTAAAAGCCCCGGCACGCGGAAAGTTCGCGTTGTTGGACGGCGACGCAGCGGCTGTGGACCCGCAACGAAACAAAGGGCTTATGGTATTATATTGCCAAAAGAGCATATTTTTTACAACAAAACCGCATCTGACAAATCGGGTGCTTGTTTAAAAGGCATTTGTTCTTGATGTTCGGCGACTAAGTTGAACAAAAACAGTATTGAAATTTGCCGGAAGTTTTTATTATCCAACACGCTCTGTCCTCAGAAGGGGGCCAGGATGACTATAGGGTATAAAGCATGGATTTTTTTTTACAAGAAAACTCCATTTAATTTACAGCCAACTCGACGTCGGTTTGTGCCGTGGCGTCTAAAAGCCGGGGTGTATCTTGCATTGTCATTATTGTGGAGTGGGGGCCCCAAGGGTTGAAGCTTTCAAATTTTACTAGAGCGGTAGTCCATTCCTTCCCCGTTTTCTGCCTTGTAAACTCGTTCGCTCTTAAAAAAACCATCATGGAAAACCCTTCAGCTCTATCAGTCTACGACATTTCAGACTGGTACTGGAGGGGTGTTTTTACGAACGATCATTTTATTCTGCTAGCACATGACATATTGTGGTATAAGATCGTGTGTGGTGAGAGTTTCATCCCTGTTGAACATAGCTAAACTTTTAATGAGCTGGTCAAGCGGATAGCTGAAATACCTCAATCTATGGTAAGTAAAATTATTGCATACACATTATTTAACCATTTAGTATCAAAAAATCCGAAATGTTTTTGTCCACGTAGTGACACGATTTTCATTTCAAACGAAGAAGAAAGTATAAAAAAATCCGAAATGTTTTTGTCCACACAGGAAATTGGTCAAAGTTGGGAAACCTATAAAACAGAAAAGTAAAATCTTTGTGCAGAAGGGTGGGGCATTCCTACCGTTAATTTTGGCTCCGTTAATTACTGGTGTGTTGAGTTCTATTTTCAAGTAGAAAAAAAAGAAATAGGCCAGGCCAAAATGATGTTCCTTGTACCACCCGAATTTGTCCAGCGCTTTAAGTCTGATGAGAATACCGAGAAAAATATATTATCACAAGTTGACGATGAGATGCATAAATTTTTAAGTCCAAATTAACCGACCACGATAAATGGGTGCAGTACAATCAGGTGTTACAAAGATACCTACATTTCACGCACCGCTCACGGGAATCGATCAAAATACCGGTAGAAACAAACAGTAATCGCATTTCAAATGCCGATATTCTAGCTACACTCTCTGTCACTTTTAAGAAAAAAGCTGACCCCCTTCTGCGCATTTTGAGTGCATCAAACGATGTGAGTTGGGATCACAAGGGTACCGTCACTATAAAGGGTGAAATTTTACCGTCGTCTAACATAGTGGATTTAGTTCACGACGCTCTGAGGCCTCGAAAAACTATTAATCCACCCTGTTGCGGGTGTGCTGTTGCCTAATTCTAAACGGGAGAATTTGACAACCAAAACCGCGGATACAAAGAAATCTGAAGTAGAGACTGACAACTACGAAACCGATTCAGAGACTAAATTGAAGACGTCAACCACTCAACCAGCGCCCCAGCAAAAAGGTGCAACCAGAAAAATATTGAAAGGGAAGCCACAGAAAAAAGGCACAATTAGAAAAACGACGGTAAGGAAGAGACCATCTACACAAAAAACGGCGAGTATTTTGGATTGGGAACTTCTTAAGCTATAACATTTCGCTATGAATTTGACTGCCATTTACTATGATCCGTCGTACGCAGCAGGCTTTGCGGGTGCGAACACTTTAATTTCTTCTGTTAAAAATAACCACTCTCGAACGGAAGTAAACGAATGGCTAAAACAGCAAGATGCAGATACTATTCACAAAGCCGTCAAGAAAAAATTTCCTAGAAACAAGTACATTGTTAGTAACATTTTCGAGTTGTGGCAAGCCGATCTCTGTGACATGAGAAGCTTGGCTGAATATAATGATGGAGATAATTTTATTTTCACAATAATTGGTTTAGTAAAATGGCGTGGGCCCGACGACTTAAATTTAAGACTTCCGAGGCAGTAATAAAAGCGTTCCGCGAAATATTTACCGAAGCCGATAACACGCCATCAAATCTACAAACTGATAAAGGAAAAGCATTGTTGCTAGAGCTGTACAGACATTTTTCAGGCAGTACGAAATTTACTTTTATGTGACGCCAAACCCCGACGTTAAGGCCGCCGTCATCGAACGTTTCAATAGAACATTAAAAACACGTATGTGGCGTTATTTTACTTACGCTAATTCGTACAGGTACTTAGACGTCTTACAAAATTTGATAATTTCTTATAACGGCCGCTATCATTCATCTATTAAGATGGCACCGTCTAAAGTAAACAGTGCCAACGTACTTGAAGCGTGGAATACTCTGTATAAAAATGGGGTGGGGCTTAGCACAAAGGCTAAGTATAAAGTAAATCAACACGTGAGAATCACCAGAACCAAGCATACGTTCGAGAAAGGTTATGAAACAAATTGGAGCGGAGAGGTGTTTATAATAAAGGAAGTGATTAATAGGAAACCACCTGTGTACAAAATAGTAGATTTAAATAACGAAACCATAGAGGGCGTTTTATATGAAGAAGAATTACAACCCGTGACTTTAGATAATAATGCCCTGTTTAAAGTTGAAAAAGTGTTAAAAGAAAGACGGCGAAGCAGGTGCAAGGAGTATTTCGTAAAGTGGAAAAATTATAACGAGACGTTCAATTCGTGGCTTCCAGCAGCTGACCTACAACAAATATGAACACCGACAACGAATTTTATCTAACTTTGTTGAGTAATAGTTCCATGAATTATTTTCCAAATAATACGATAGCACAATTCACAACACAGTTACCAAAGCGTATAAGACTGCCCGGGCAGTGGGTTACGGGGATTGCCGAAGTACAATATCCGTGCTCATTTCTGGCAGTAACAGATTCAGAAAACCTTATCTATTGCCGACTAGAAACACCCGACGAGCAAAGTGTTGAAGAAACATATACTGAGCTGAAAAAAGTCTTGGAGAACGCTAATACATATTTTAGAGGCGACCGCTAACAGATTTATTATAACGACTGGCATGTGATCAGTATTCAGCATGGCAACTATGAAGGTATTGATCAGATAATTACAGAAATCAACACGCACACAATATTAAACAAGTTGTTGCATTTTCAATACAACATAACAAAATGCTTGTCGCTTGAAATTAAGACGGTTTCATTGACGATGTTAGGTTTTTCGCAACGGCTTGCATTACAGCTTGGTTATAAACCGAATATAAATATAACTGCATATTCTGTACCCAATCACCCGGCGAATATCTGGGTTGGTTTACCATCGCAAATGTGTATTTACTGTGATATCGTGGAGCCGCAGCTTGTGGGTGATGCCGTGGCGCCGCTTCTACGTATTGTTAATGTGACCGCCGTTAATTATAATTACGGCTGCCATAAAAACGCTGTATTTTCTCCAACGCATTATACAAACGTTATGAAGAGGGAATTTGAAAACCTTGAAGTCAATATAAGAACGGAGACAGGTGCAGTGATGCCATTCGAGTTTGGAACGTTGAGTTTAAAACTACACTTTAATAGAATACAATAGCAGCGATGGACTGCCCCTATCAGAAATACTACGCAGACCAGGCAGGACTTGGTATTGGGGCGATTTACATGGTTCACCATATCAAAAAAGGCACGGATTGGGAGTTTTCTCGGTGGAATATTTCGTAGTATTTTACCTCCTTTTAAAACCGGCTCGAGAGTTGTCGGGAAAGAAGCTTTAAAGACAGGCGCAAACATTTTGGGTGACGTTTCAGAAAATCGACCAGTAAAAGAGGCGTTTCACGGGCGGCTACAGGAAGCAGGAAAAAACTTTAAACGTAAAGCCGACCGAAAAATAGATACTCTAATGGAGGGCTCGGGATATAAAAGGCAGCGCGTGCTGAATTTCAATCAGTCTACAAGAAAAATTGCAAATAACAAGCCAAGCAAGTTCTCCAACACTGATATTTTCACCAAGAATTAGTTTTTTACACAATGGCATTCCTGCATTCACAATCCTGTGAGTGTGTCAAATCTGAATTAGATGTGTTCGCTTTACCGGCAACCCAGACGAGTATTGAAAATGGACAGTGGATATTTTACAAACCTCTTTCCTCGCTTAATGATGACGCACCAATCGAATTTATCGTACCTGGAAATAGCAACGACATCGATTTAAGTCAGACAATGTTGTATATCACCGCTAAAATTGTTAAATAAGATGACACATCATTAGCCGACAAAGATGTTGTGGGCCCTGTTAATAATTGAATGCAATCCATGTTTAATCTAGTTAAGCCCGCCAAATAATACATATGCATATCGTTTGTACATCGAGTCTTTGCTGAACTACAGCGGCGCTGCTAAATCTTCCCATTTAACTTGCGCCTTATGGTACACCGATACGGCGGGTCAAATGGACGCAACCACCACGGCTAACGATGGCTTCGTAAAACGACATTTTTTTACGAGTTCAAGCAAACAGGTTGAAATGATGGGGCACGTGCATTCAGATTTATTTAATAAAGAAAAATTCTTATCAACGGGGTTGAAATGAAAGCTAAATTTATCCGGTCCCGAGATTCTTTTAATTTAATGACCCCAGAGGGGTCTACATTGAAAGTGAAAATTCGTGATGTCAGTCTACTTGTAAGAAAAATGAAAATAAACCCTTCCATTCTATTAGCCCACACTGAAGCTTTGTCAAATACGCCCGCCAAGTACCCAATTACACGAGCCGACGTTAAAGTGTTAACCATCCCGGCAGGACTGCAAAGAAAATCTTTAGATAATGTGTTTCTGGGGCAATTACCGAAACGTTGCATTGTAGGTTTCGTGTCAAATAAAGTCTTTAACGGCAACTATGCCGGGAACCCGTTCGATTTTAATAATTACCAAATCAATTATTTCTCTCTATACATTGATGACCAGCAAATCCCCTCAAAATCTCTTCAGCCTGGCTTCACAAAAATGGAACGTTTGTTCAAGCCTACCACTCGTTAGTTTCAGGGACAGGAATTCATTTTCTCGACTACGGTAATGCAATAAGATGCGAAGTATACCCACATGGGTTTTGTCTGTTTGCTTTTGATTTAACTCCTGATTTGGCTGCAAATCCAACAACACACTGGAACCTTCTGAAAACTGGATCGTTGCTAATGGAAGTCGGGTTCAACAATCCACTGACAGAAACAATTAATTGTTTGGTTTATACGGAATTCTACAACGTCGTAGAAATCGGCACACAGAAATATGGTTGTAGATTTTAGTAGTTAAAGCACAGCAATCAGTTTTAAATTTAGCTATTCTCAAACACCGGTCCGGTATGGACGCCTCAGCAGCATCTGCAAGGCTTTCGAGGTGAAAATAAACGGCTCATTCCGAAAGATGTGGCAGTCAGCTCTGCAGATGGGAATCAGCTAGCGATTTTTCTTTTAAAGCCTCCTGAAAATTACAAAAAACTCCCTGATAACGGTAAAAAAGAAGTGAAGTATTTGGAGGATAAATATCACGGTCTAGCTTGGAGCTCTGGTTTTGTACGCTTTGAAAAATGTCCGTCCGAACTGTCAAACATTTTGAAAAAATATACGTCAAAGGTCAAGAAAAGAAGGAGTTTCTAAGTTTTCTGAATAAAACCTTTGTAAATTTGGAAGAATTCGAGTGTCCATCTTTGAAGATTTTGAAGAAAAGTTTTGCTGCCGTACGTTGTCTCAACCATAATATTCGCGAGCCTGTCTGTGCACTGGAAAATATACTAATTCTGTCAAGCTGGTGGCGCGATGAATACACTGCAAATTCGGAAAGTGTTGCAAACAATCCCGAGTCCGTCGACTGTGAAACGACATGTTTCTGCCTGTGATCAGCTGCCTGTAAGAATATCAAGACCTGCAGCCGTTATTGTTAATACGGATCCGGCAAGCAGGTCTGGTGAACATTGGAATGCTGTGTATATAGACCAAGATGGCTATTGCGAATATTTCGATTCATTTGGTCGACACCCAACCGGTCATCACTTAAAATTTATACAACAAAACTCGAAAAACTGGGTTTATAATCCAAAATTAGTGCAAGATTTTAGCTCTAACGTTTGCGGAATGTATTTCTTGATGTATTTATATTTTAAGATGAATGGTGTGCCTATGTTAAATTTTGTAAATATGTTCACTGTACCCTTTAAAATAACCTCCAAATGCCTGAACAGCGTGAGCGGCTTGTCCGGCATCTAAAAAACAAAAAATAGCGCATTAATTAAATAAATAAAATAAAAATTTTTTAGACTTTAATCACACATAAAGTGCGCTAAATATAAATTCTAGGGCAGAGTTACATTGGCCGTCTGTTGAGGTAACCCATTTGCGCTGCTGTGAACAGCCGAAGGCATTGAGTAGTCCAACGGTTCCTGAAATTTAAAAAAAATGTTAAAAAACAGTTCGATTTATAAAAAAAATTGTTGAAGGTGTATGTTTTAAAATAAGTACTCTAACACCAGGCTTCGCAAATGGGATATTTGCAAGACGGGCCCGATTCAATGACAAAAGCTGTAATTTTTTATATAGTTAACTAAGCTGCCTTGCTATATCGAGTAAAATGAGGAAACGAGAAAAAATTAAATAATTTGAGTTTTTTCAAAAATAACATTTTTAAAATAAATTGTCGATGTATGTTTTAAAATAAGTACTTACGTCTTTCGGAGGGGAGGACACGCTAACACAAGGCTTCGCAAATGGGATATTTGCAGAACGGGCGCCATCCAATGACACGAGCTGTAATTTTTATATAGTTAATTATGCTGCCTTGCTATATCGCATAAAATGAGGAAACGAGAAAAAATTAATAGTTTAAGTTTTTCAAAAATAACATTTTTTAAAAAATAAATTGTCGATGTATGTTTTAAAATAAGTACTCACGTCTTTCGGAGGGGAGGACACGCTAACACAAGGCTTCGCAAATGGGATATTTGCAGGACGGGCCCCATCCAATGACACGAGCTGTAATTTTTTATATAGTTAACTAACCTGCCTTGCTATATCGAATAAAATGAGGAAACGAGAAAAATTTAATAGTTTAAGTTTTTTCAAAAATAGTACTTTTAAATAAATTGACGATGTATGTTTTAAAATAAGTACTTACGTCTTTCGGAGCGGAGAGCACGTTACCACCACCAAGCGAACTAGTTGAGGGTGTCGACCACTGACCGAACCTAAAACCCGGTAGTTGATTCGGAAGCTGTAAACCAGAATTTAAAATGAAAATCGTGTCACTACGTGGACTAAAACATTTCGGATTTTTTTATACTAACTGGTTAAATAATGTGTATGCAAAAATTGTACTTACCATAGGTTGACGTATTTCAGCTACCCGTTTGACCAGCTCATTAAAAGTTTCCCTATGTTCAACAGGGATGAAACTCTCACCACACGCAATGTTATACAACAATATGTCATGTGCCAGCAGAATAAAACGATCGTTCGTAAAAACACCCCTCCGGTACCAGTCTAAAATGTCGTAGACTGATAGAGCTGAAAAGTTTTCCATGATCGTTTTTTTAACAGTGAACACGAGTTTACAAGGCAGAAAACGGCGAAGGAATGGACTACCGCTCTAGTAAAATTTGACAGTTTCAACCCTTGGGGCCCTCACTCCACGATAATGACACTGCAAGATACACCCCGGATTTTAGACGCCACGGCACAAACCGACGTCGAGTTGGCTGTAAATAAAATGGAGTTTTCTTGTAAAAAAAATACCACGCTTTATACCCTATAGTCATCCTGGCCCCTTTCTGAGGACAGAGCGTGTTGGATAATAAAAACTTCTGGAAAATTTCAATACTGTTTTTGTTCAACTTAGTCGCCAAACATCAAGAACAGATGCCTTTTAAGCAAGCACCCGATTTGTCTGATGCAGTTTTGTTGTAAAACATAGGCACTTTTGGCAATATAATACCAGAAGCCCTTTGTTTCGTTGCGGGTCTACAGCCGCTGCGTCGCCGTTCAACAACGCGAACTTTTCGCGTGCCGAGGCTTCTACATTCAATTGAATTTTTATTAAACCAGCTCAAGACAACCTTGCAGAGGTCGTTAATTAATTATTTTTTTCTGTAACATGCCATCTATATGCATGTCGCCACAGGAATTTTATGATACATGTCGCATTGTCATCACCCCATCGTTAGTCACACCAGCAAGCCGGAGCCTGTTTTTAAATCGCAAAACTTCTTAGCCAAGGGTTAATTGTGAAATATAACCTACATAAACACACCGCTTTGCTTAATTAAAAGTTATCTGCAATATAACGGTAGAAGAGCGTAATACATTAAACGCTTGTGTAATTATTTCATTGTTGCGCCTTTGAATTAACTGTAATCGAATTTTACAAGGAGACATTCAAAAACAGTAACTTAATATTATTAAAATTCTTACTTATTCGACAAACTTTGAAAAACATCTTTCGGCAATAAACTGATGCAGAAACGCGTTAAAAGCAACAGGTCACAGGAGCCCTGTGGAAGTGGTGTAGGTGTGCTGGCACGACAACTCGGGTTCGAGTCCTACCGGAAACAAACATTTTTTAAATTGAATAAATGAGAGCGAGAAAGAACGACCGCGAGGGAGTGAGACGGAAGACGTCGGCGTAACGTAATCAAATCCAAAATGGTTGCCGCGAAATTCGGGAATTAAAATAATTATTCACATGTGGTTAATTATCATATGTGTAAAATCAAATTCACTACTTAAAATCTCTGATTTAATTAGGACATTTAATTAGAGCATTTAATTTGCGTTTTAATTCGCGGATTAATTGGATCAATCATTTTAATTGACCTAATTAAAAAGAAAATAGCCGCTATAGGGCTTACTGTTCTACTACCATTTCAACCGAAAATTCGAAATCTCACCGTATGAACATTAATCTGCAGTTTCCGCCACTGTATCTATAGGTGAAGCATATGCACAATTAAATCAATTTTCAGCAGCATTAAATATCCCGGCCCCATCAAGTGCTACTTATGGAGTGTATCATAATCAGATACCTGATATTTATAACCAAGCAGCGATTCAAGCAATGAGGAAAGCTGCTGAATAAGAAAAATAAATTGCTGCAGATTTTGGAGAAGTTGATGCTGAAGGGTACGCCAATATTGCAGTAGTGGCCGACGGAGCCTAGTGTAAAAGATCGTATCGCACCAATTAGGGCGTTTAAGGTTGAAATTTTATGAAAATCTTTACCATTTCTATTAATAAATCCAAGCATCTTGTAGAATTAGAGATTAGAGTTTCTAGAAGCCATTTAAATAAATATTAATTAGAATTGAAAAATATTTCTCCTAAAAAGCAACTTGCATAAAAAACGGAAAAATTATGCACCATACTACTTTTTGGTAAATGATAAAAAATCTAAAAAGTAATTAACATTTTATATTATTTTTTTCTATTATAAATCTTTAAAATTTTTACATAAAAAATTGAATTTTAATATTAAGTCTTCGTATGTGAAATCTTGAAAAATATTTAAAAATTTGAAAAATTAATAATTAGCTAAAGTTAAAAAAATTAGTGTTTTTTTGGCCTGAGATTGTTCAGTTAGCTAAAATAATACGCTCTAGAAAAATCTCATTGAAATCTTACTTAATTCCCGAAAAATAGCACTCTTGGATTTTGACAATTTCGAAAAACTCCATTTTCTAAATAAGTAAAAATCACTGGGTAACTATAATAGGGACTAAATAGATTTTTGGACAAGCACAAATTATTGACGTAAAAAGTTTTTTTGAAAAATTAAAAATAATATTGAAAAGCTGAAGATTTGTACCAGAAAACTTCAAGAGGTGCTAGAACATTTCGATGACAATAATAAAGACAATAATTTACAACGCATCAGGGCAAAGATTGTATCATGGTTTAGGTCGCTTACGCCGAGAACGCAAATAACAACATACAGCAACAGTATCAGCAAACACTGTCTACCCACGTAAGTCATTTATCTCAAGCTATAGATCAAGCTTATTTAGAGTACAACCAACAAATAGTACAAGAGCAAGCAACAGCTCATCACCAACAACAATCTATTTTAGATAAACCAAATTTACTACTACCAGTTCGTTACAGGCGAAACGGTATTTACGACACAAAACAGGCCGTACGTTGGCGGCCCTAAATTTGTTACATATCAATGGGAATTACTACATAGCATCCAGCTGTTGTTACCCAGTAAACGAGAATTATGATGCAAAAGCCGGCCACAGCTTTAATTTCATAATAATTGTAAGACAACAAATTGGTAAACTGCAATTGTAACTCGTCCGAACTATGTTCATTTAACAAAATTTTGCCGGCTTAGCTCGTCGAGAGGGTGTGGTTCAATTCAATATTCGTTATTTTCTATAAAAAATGCCAGTTGAAATTTGAAATGATGACAATTTCTTGGGTTTGCTGAGAACGTTTGTATGCAACGGCCTTCAAGGACTTACCTTATGATTAATCTCTTGCAGCCTCTAAAATTCTTTACACATAGTATAAAAAAGGGGTTACGTGCAAATACCTTAAAAGAAAAGCAAGGGCTAGTTTAATCTAGTTATATTGGATTAGAATATAGGTAGATATAATAAACACAACTAAACGTTAGAAAAATATTGTCCCCATAAGGGCTTCACATTCTGCTAAACTGCAATTAATGACACTCGTCAAATATTTAAGCTTAGGTTACTGATTTCTTGACCAAAAATAGAGTTTTTGACTCATTGTCGGGCTTATGCAGTGTTCTTAAAAACTGTTTAGTTAACTAACCACAGCACCTTATAGTAAACTCGAGATGAGCGTTTAATTGTACAGCACAATATCTTTCTAGAATTTTGGTGGCTTCTCACTCGATATCTGCCGGCAAGCATGGCTGTCACACCTCTTGTCGCTGTCGCAGAGGTGGAACGACGAAAAAATCTGGTAGATGGGAAATCGAAAACCTTACACACCAGGGCTACGTCAACCAGGGAAACGCCGTTATAATCCTCAATAAGAGAAGGGAATACGTGGTATACGAATCGGTAGTTTTTAGCAAACGCACTTACTTAATAAACTTTGACACATTGGAATTCCTTATTAAATCCGCGTTAAATCCGATTCGAATACTCTGCCTTCCGGTATGAAACTCACGGCCGCCACAATTACAACGTAAACATCAGGTTAATATCCCAACGCGGGACCTTGCGTAATTAATTCGGCAAAACGCTTCTTTCTGCCCCAAGGTACGCCAACCAACGTTTTAACTAATTGTTGCTCCGGGAAAGACCGAAACAAACGAATGCTGCCCTGAGCGCGGGAGACCCGCTTCTAAGGCTGCGAAAAATAACTGCTAAATTTGAAGAGGTAATTTTATACATAAACATCGAGAGATTAAAAAACTGATCCTCAGCGGGCTGTGGAAATTTAAACGTATGAATAATATGTTGGTGGCACTGTAAGTCTATGTCAAATATGATAGTTTGTTAGGTTTTGCATCAGTTTTGACACAGACTGACGCAAAACCTAACCTGCTAACTTCAAATTTGACATAGACATAGGGCCACCAACATATTATTCATACGATTGAATTTCCATAGCCCGCTGAGGATCAGTTTTTTTTTGGATCTCTCGATATAATTCCCGAAAATCTGTAAAGGGCTTTACTACAAATTTCTTGATAATGGCCAAAAAAACTTGAAACGAAATGAAACCATAATGTGTGGTGCATTGTTGAATTCAGAATAAAAAGAGCTTCCAAAATTTGGGATCAGAAAATAAGGACTATATCTAAAAAAAATAAGTTGACGATGGTTGACGAAACGTTGGATATAAAATTCATAACGTAATGTTTAAGTCCATGAAAAATTAGTATAAAGAAGATTTGCCAGTTTTACTTTGACGCCAGAAAAAAATAGGATAAAAAATTGAAAAATTATTTTTTTTAGATAACTCAAAAACGAAAAATCATATCAAGGATTTCTAGGTGTCATTTTGTTAGTCCCTTAATTGCCAAACTCCAAACTCTTTCTCGTTTAACCAAATTTGTATCTCTTACTATTAACGAAATCCCCACACTAGCCCTCCTTCTCTTGGACACACTGTATTTGAGCAAAAGTTTATTCGGTTTCGTACTAGGTAGATATATAATGTGTATGCAAAATATTATCTTTCTCCAACAAATCGTTTTTGCCTATACCACCAACAGACAGCAGACAGACAGAATTAAGAAAACATGTGAAAACTGAGACGTGAAGATCTGAAGAAATCTCAAAAGATAATTTTTTTCACGATTACAAGGTTATTAAATTGAATACTGTTTGCCCAGAAACGGTTAAATACCACGGAAATTGGAAATAAATGGAATTAGTCCAGACAGGTATTTGTTTAAAAAGACTATTTACCTGGGCATATATAATGTTGCCGCATTGAATTTTAAATGTTTACAAAAGAATTACATAAAGACTACAAAGTTACTAACGTAACATTTGAAATGTTGTTAATTTTATAAGTAAATATTAAATGTTTATATAAAAAAGGGTATTCTGTTGTTTATTTATTTAAATACTGTATAATTACATTTAGTAACAGCAGTCAACTGCACATGCTGTATTTCTGAATAGTATGTTGTAACTTCTGCCCATTACTTAAAAAGTTAATAATAACTGTGTTGTGATTCAATGACATTAACCCAATTTTCTGTCACATTTGTAGCACCTTCTGAATGAATATTCTTTTAATAAATAACTTTAAAGTATTAAATGAGCAACTTTTTACAATTATACTTGGGTAACATAGATTTTTGTAATCAAAATTTTGGCACACATTTTAGCGATCTAAAAAAGTTTTAAAAATTCTAGAAAATGTCAATTATCTGTCGCCAGATATTTTTGGCAAATCTGATTACTCACCGATTTGAACTCAAAATGAAACGGAAAATTCTTTTATTTCCTCCCAAAATGATAAAGACATTTTAAATGGAGTTCTAGAATCTGAAACGTCCGTCCCACTTTTAATAATTTCAAGTATATTTATTTCTAGTAGATTAGTGGGAGAGATATGTGGAGCGATATAAGCGCCAAGATTGGCGCGATTGAGTTAGTTTCTACAGCTACTAGCCACTTTGTGGTTTCTATACTAAAAAATCATCCTTCATTGTGTCAAGTGTTCGCAAAAATGGCAAAATTGCCGGCAATAGGAATAGATCTAGGCACTACATACTCTTGTGTTGGGGTTTGGCAACATGGAAAAGTTGAAATTATCGCTAACGACCAAGGTAATCGCACCACCCCCAGTTATGTTGCATTCAACGATACCGAAAGGCTTATAGGGGATGCCGCAAAAAATCAGGTAACTTTAATCAATTATGAATATTTTCAGAAGTATTTCATAGTAAATAAAGATAAAATATGCTTATAATTTAATGTTGTATTGCCTTTTCGCATGCGCTACAAGTAATAATTTCCAGAAAATTTAAATTCTATTTTAATCTTTGAGTCTGTTAACGTTTTGGCCTATTTCCAGTATCTTAAATTATACTTGCAGGCATGAATCAATCCACCAGTCATTGTCGTCATAAAAAATTAATTCTTGTCATGGTTACCGTATGAGCTGAAGATAAAAGCCATCTGCATACAGCTATTTTGCAATGAATTAGTCAGTAGTGGCACAAATTGGATTTATAGGCTTGCTTTAAAGAGTTACTAAGCCTTCGGTTACCATCTTTATCCGATGACCTAATAAGCCTTACAAAATCGAGCAATAATACCTTATTAAGAAATGACAGGTCGGTTAACGCACCCACTTAGAGAATGCGATTCCAAATTTGTCCACGCACAGAGGTATAGTAAGCCGGTCAACTTATGCTACCAATTTGATTTACAAATCAGATTAAGTTACTACGTGTAGTATGAGTCAAGGATATTTTAGGGCGATGTAGGCGGGAGCCAACACTTATGCAGGTCGAAATTCCAATAGACTGAAAATGGCATAAGTTCAAATCTATCTTATTTTCGTAAAATCTTTCCGTTGTTGGCAAAATATCTTGCACTAGTTAAATACTCAGCCATTTACAAAATATAAATAATGCTATTCATTCTGTTTTGCATAATCATTTCATTCACAACCGCAGTGTGCTTTTCTGATTTCAATATACTCTTGTGTGTGGAAATATTTGATAGCCAAATATAAAATAAACGTATTACTAACAACTTTAAAATAGTTCATATTGTAATTTTGGTTTAGACTTGTGCTGTAATTTTATTAACTAAATATAATAATTACTCTACTTTAAACAATATTAAAAATATATACGTAAACAATACAGAGTGGTATAAAATAGGTACTAAATATTTAAGAATAATCCAAAAGTTTAAAACAATTCGCAAAAACCCATAACTGGCAGTTTGAAACGAATAATGTATGTTCTCTTTTAAATATTTACATCTTGTGATATAAAAAGAAAATTTCGGAAACAATTGGTACTAATAAAATACACAATTTTAGTACGGCTGTGGTTGCTAGTGAAGTTCTCAAGGATGACAGTCGTAGAGATGAGCACTCTTAATTTCTTAATACACTTTTTCACTTTAATATTGATAAACCTTTCCCTACTGATATTCTTGGATTCTCAGATTGATTTCATGAAAAATAGGCCTCCTTATTCAAACTTGCATTATTTTTAAAAATAATTGAAGTGTTAAAGAAAAAAACGGTGCTGTCAGCTGTCTTACTTGAATCTTGCACCTTTACGTTCTATGACTTAAGACCATCCCTTTTTTGTCATTTTTACTCAAACTAGTTTAGTCTTGATAGTGTGAAAAAATGAAGACACGTTAATATATAAATTATTATACTTCTCGTTTTGCTAAAACACATTCACATTTTAAAGATATCATTATATTATATACAGTGTGTGCGAAAAGTATGGAATATACTGTATATATCAATATATGTGTATTCTATAGAAAAACATATCAAATATAATTGGTTTGGTATGTAGTTGTTTATTACAATATGTTAATTTTTTTAATGACAAGCTACCTCTATGATCTACTCATTTAATAGAGAATGTTTTGCTCTTTTCAATAATCTAAACCTTTAATGCACCTATGTAAGAATTTGTTGAGTGAAAAGCAAACAATGCTTGTAAGAGTAATTTAGCAGCCAGTAATCTGACAACTAACTGTTATCGTTTTTATTTATCAAAACAAGTGACCGCGTCTTATAAGCCTCAACATAAACAACTACGCAGGTAAAAAGTTACTTATTTAATTTCGACACCCTGTATATTCTAGACTCAGGTACCAAATTTGGCCAATACTGCAATAAACCGAATTAATTCGGCAATTGGGCAAATTTGGGTTTTACACAGTTCCCGATCTGACCATTTCTCTTCGACAGTTGATCAAATTCGGCATCTAAGTTTAACATATTTATTCAACATATTTAAAATGCTAAAACAATAATAATATCCTATTCACTTTCTATGTGATTCTAGTAGGCTCTGAATTTTGAAGTGTACCAACAAATGTAATTAACAAATGCCAATAAAATATGATTTTGTTATTTATAAATGTCTACATTACTGTTCTTAGAATCTCAAAAGTAGAGTGATCTAACCTATACGTATCTGTATTGACAAATGTCTACATGGTTACACAAATTTTAAGAATGATCACAACCTACCCTGAATCACATAGAAAATGAACAAACTGTAGTTTCACCTTAAGAATCCACAGATTGCAAGTGAAATATTGCTTCAATAAATCAGATGTATCTTGAGACTAAACGAAAGGAGGTCTAATTTGAATATCAAGCTAAAATTTAAATGTTAGAACTGTATATCTGGTAGAAGGCACATTTAAGTGATACAGGAAAATTACGAATTTGTGAAATTTCTCTGTAGCTGTTTTTGAACTAATGCTGATAGTTGTCAACAAAAGATTTAATGTAGTAATGTGCAAAGTGCATATAATGCATATAATACTAAATGTGAAATACACGTCTATTGATTCTCTACGATAGACAATATTTTTGATTATTAAGAGAGTACACTGGATTTTTTTTAAATATGTAGGTATTCAGAGTGTTTAAAAATACGTTCGCATATTTTACCTACTTATAGGCCTCATAAAATACAAACAAAAAATTCCTAATAAATATGAGTCCGAAAACGCTTCGTTCCAGAGATACAGGGTGTTAAAGTTAAAAAAAGAAGTACCGGCCACACCTGGAATAAATAATTTTAATCTGTGCGCCAAAACAAGAGCACCAATAAACCTGCATAGTTTCATTAAAATCGGCTAAGGGATTTTTGAGATATTGAAGCATTTTAGTTTTTGTCTTAACAGATTCAGAGACGTGGAAACATATCGGCTATATTTTTTCTTGAAAACGAAGCGATAATGAAAGAAATTCAGGCGACAAAAAGTTGCATTTTTAGTTGCTTTATTAAAAAATATATGGAAATTGGCAAATAGTCTATTGGACGTTATTTTTTTGTGAAAAAACCTAATCAATATGCCCTGTGGGCACGCCCCTGGAATTACTGTATTAACTATAATAGGTCCAAAAGATACCACATAAAGTTATAGACAAACGGTAAAGATTTCATTAAAATCGCCCAAAGCGTTTTTTAGATAACAAAAAGCTGATTCCTTTGAAAACTTTAACACCATGTATCTCGGAAACGAAGCGTTTCCTGGCCCATTAGCACTTTTTTGTTTGTATTAATGAGATCTATAAGTGGGTAAATTTTATCAGAACGTTTTTTTTAAACACCCTGTATAGTTGACTCCTAAAAACCTGTCTTTAAAAACTTCCAAACAACTAGTATGTCATATGACTTGTATAACGTACCTATTGTGTAGTATCTTAATACTAAGGTACTGGAACTAATCTGTTACTATCGATTTTTAATTCAACCCTGTTTTGTTTTATGTGGAAATAGTTAATTTCCAGAATGGTGAACTCATATTCTACTTATTTCACTACTGGCGTTGTTAAATAAATTGTAATGCCTCTCTTTTGATTCTGCTTTTGACCTCTGACGTTGTCACTTATGGCACCAGATTAGTATATGAATCTTGGGACAAATAACGACGAATAATTCATGAGCCCAGTTCAGTTACATAAAAAATCTGTAAAGGGCTTTACTCAGAACTACCCTCGCAAGTGGACACTAAACAATTTTAAAATCAAAGGAAAATGGGAGCAAAAATATCTTCAGCTGCGTAATAATACTGAAACAATAAAAGGAAACACTTGGTAATGCGAATTAAATCAATTTCAAATAAAAAACCGTTACCAGCGTTGGGATTCGAACTACAGCGCCTTCGAACGCGAATTTAAATACGGCCGTCTGATCAACGGGCCATCGAGGACGTCTCCCGGCTTTGCGATGCGTGGCTCTATTTAACAGAATGGACTTATTGTTCAAATTTGTTGACTCTTTTATGACAGTACCCTATATCTATTGGGTCCCATTTTCGTCAAGTGTAAAGCTTGACCTATTTCTCAGTTAAATACAAAAATTTAAAAAATATATTTGTCCGCATTTTTCTCGGTTTCGTCTTCTTCCAACCAATAGTTTTTGAGTTATACAGCCAACAGACAAACAGACAGACAGACAGACAGGCAGGCAGACAGACATACGAAATTGAGAAAACCTGTTTTTCGTCATCTAGAGACCCTGAAGCGTAAAGATTTGAAGAAATCTCGGAAGGTGATTTTTTCGCACTTACAATACTTCCTGTGTCTTTTAGACAAGAAAAAATAGAAATCGCGCTCTATTTTTACTTACCTTGTATAAAAGACGAAGGAAGTATTGTAATCGCGAAAAATCACTTTCCGAGATTTCTTTAGATCTTTACGTTTCAGGGTTCCTAGATGACGAAAAACAGTTTTTTTCAATTTCGTCTGTCTGTTTGCCTGTCTGTTGGCGGTATAACTCAAAAACTATTTGTTTATATATCTACCTCGCATGAAATAGAGACAATTTCAGGCATACATACAGGGTGTCCCAAAAATAATAGGACACCGATTAGTCATAGATTCCTTACGTTATAATAAATCGATTAAACCTAATACACCTTATAAGGTCCCTTCAGTAAGAAGTTATAGGGCCTTGAAGTTCAATTTTAAATTTTTTATTTTTTTGTTAATTTCCAAATGTAGAGATATCGATTTGAATACATGTATGAATACATTTGTATACATGCTTACTATTATGTACTGCACTAATAATTTTTTTGTCATAAATTAGACTTGACCGTAAGAGACACTTTACATATCTTTGAAAATTAGTTTAAATCTAACTTCCTTATCTGTATCATTTTTCGAAATTTTGGGTTATTATCTGAAAGAGAATTAAAAAACACAAAAATAATGTTCTCTTAGTTTTTAAGCCTAAAAGCAACCGTTTACCTTAAAATGCTCATAAAAGGATTTTGGATGTCATTAAGACGTGCAATTACCAAGTAGCCATGATCACAAAAACAGTGGTCATCTAGTAAAAAACAATGATAAATCAATTAATAATATTAGTGACATAAGAATTTGTTCTTTTATGTTTAAGAAAATGCCGCTACATAACGAATTCTCGAATGCTGAAAAGTTCGGTATGTCGCAGCATTTTCGTAGCACAAAAAACAAAAAACTGATGTCGCCAACGTCATTAATTGATTTATTGTTGTTGTTTACTAAATTACAATCATTACCCATTGTTTTTGTGATCATGGCTACTTGATAATTGCACTTCCTAATCACAACCAAAACCTTTGATAGGCATTTTAAGGTAAACTGTTGCCCTTACGCTAGTGAACTAAGAGTACATTATTTTTGTGTAGTTTAATTATCTTTCAGATAATAACCTAAAATTTAAAAAAATTATACAGGTAACGAAGTTAGAGCTAAAAAAATGTTGAAAGATAAGTAAAGCGCCTCTTATAGTCAATTCTAGTTTATGACATTTTTCGTGTTAGTGCAGTACATAATAGTAAGCATGTATACCAAAATTAAAATCGATATCTCTACATTTGTGGAAATTAATAAAAAAAATAAAAATTGAACTTCAAAGGCCCTATAACTTCTTACTGAAGGGACTTTGTACTAAGGTATATTAGGTTTAATCGATTTATTATGATGTAAAGAATCTATGACTAATCGGTGTCCTATTCTCTTTGAAACACCCTGTATATATAGAATATGAATTATGAATTCCACGCCACAAAGAAGTTTCAGAGATTACCATAGGGTGAGCCGCTTAAAAAAATAAATTTTATTAATTTTTGCTTTAACCGAGAAATAGATGCAAGTAATAATTTGTACATAGCGCAGGCTCTATCCTTTCCAAAAATGGGACCCAGCAGATACAGGATAAATGTTCTACAAGACAAAAATGAATAACCAATAAATGCGTTACATTAAATGTGAATTCGAAGGGTTCCGGTGGCTAAGGCAACGAATCCCTGCTTTAACCGTGGGCTGACGCCAAACTATGAAATCGAATGCGCATGCTTGTTCGCCGGCGCTGATGTTCGAATCCTGTCACGTGTAATATTTTTTTATTTTTAAAAATTGATGTAAACCAAGTGTTCCCTTCTATTGTTTTAGTATTACTAAAAACGTGAAGATATTTTTACCCCTAGTTTCCTACGATTTCCACTTGCGAGAGAACTTTTGAGTAAAAGCCCTTTATAGATTTTAAAAACGTTGACACGCGGTTTGTAAATTGTGTACCATATTCTGTGGATTTACTAAGGTGTTTGATAAAAACAATTTATTAGTAAATGAGTAGATTTACCTTTTCAAATGTGCTACGCTACACCGCAAACAGATCAAATTGAAATATTTCCAATCATAGCTTATTTCACCATTAAATACTAAAATAATTAAGCCTGCGGTATTTAATGATATACCTTTGTACCCCCGTTCTCCACTAAAATTAACACGTTGACCGCCATGTGAAGCACGAGTGCATCGCATGGCTCCTTAATATATGGGCCACGCCACTCACATGTGTTTCGCATGTTACTTTCACTCTAGGCCACGCAGCTCACATTTGCGCTGCACTATAATCGTATTCTTATGAGAGATTAAGGAGTATGGCCTGGGAAACAAAACCTATGTGTTGGCCCGGCTCTAGACTAAATTTAAGACATTTTATACCTTATTTATAACATTTTTGACATGTATAAGCAAAAAACGTTGTGGCCCCAGATATTCGAAAAATTTTTACTTATACGGCGGTCAACGTGTTAAGAACCCATTTTACCACATTACACGCGTCGTAAAGTACAAATACTTATTTTTGTCGTAGGGTGAGTATAAAATATGGCACAATGATTATATTGACATTAATATTCAAGAGTAATGTAATAAGTAGTGCTCTTAGAATCGATGATTTTTTAATGAATATTATGAATTAAAATCTCAAAGCTTAGCGGCCATAGGACGAGTTGCATTTTCTTGCATTGACGCATGACATAACCTTAAACGATGCACTAACATTTCTAAACTACTTTATTTGTTCCTCACTTGTAAACATCCATTTATCAAGTCACTGTATTCACCTTGAAAATGTCTCTTAAACTGACTAGCCAGTAAAATTTTACACCCGTGCTCATAGATAAATGATACCGTGCAAAGCCAGAGTTGTCTTTCTTAGTATGTGTCATATTGATGAATTTAGTTGCTTCAGTTTGACATTGTAAATAAATGGTAAATTTATAATTATTTAAACGTGAGGAACAAATAAAATATTCAACAATACACGCAAGGTAACCGGTTTTACTGCCTCACCAGTCATACCCTTCTGTCCGCCAGTAAATATCCTTTTACCAAGCTAGTAATGTTAATAAATACTATTATTTGATAGATTAAACGAAACCACGTTAGCCTGTATCTAATCCAGTCTTTCCCAACCTGTGGTACGCAGAGGCCACTGCGGTGGTACGTGGTGCTCTGCACACGAGAAAAAAAATGTTTAAAATTTGGTTGTTGAACAAAACCACATTTTTAAAAGAATACATTTCAACAATTATGGCAACACAACTTCTTGCTATGCAGATCAACTTTTATTCGCAGTACAGCTTGAAAAAGTGATGTTGAAAGCTTATTCCTTTTTAGTTTCAGTATATGTAATATTAGACAATATTCTTTCAACATCAGCATTCTCGTGTGGAATACACAAAATAATAAGGGCTCGTACGGCAATATTTTTAAAAATATATTCCTCGTGAAAATCTTTTGAAGTACAAAATAAATTTTTAACTGATTGCATTCCTTCGTGCAACTGATGTCGACATGATAATGCGAATTAATAAAACTAATTTATTGTGTAAGTACGTTAAATAAATGTTAAAAGAATTTTGCTTAATCGTGGTTTAAAAAAAATCCTTAAATATTATTATTTTGATAGACACAAATTCCGCTAGTTCTCTTTAAAAAAAGGTCTTGCCGCCGCTACGCGGGCTGAAAATTCGCTACCGTAGCGGAATTCCGCTTATTCATATCAATTAGTAAAATATTATAACACTACACAGAATTTTATTTTTCATACTTATGGTTGGAAAATGGGTTAGTTAGATTAGTAAAATAATAAACATATTCATCCATAATTACGTCCACGTGACTAAGTGGTACGCAAAATATTTTTGTATTGTGAAGTGGTACGCCAGGAAAAAAGGTTGGGAAACACTGCAATCGATAACAGAGAGTCGTTATATTGCCAGTATGGCACAAGGTCCTATTGGCCAATGTACTAAATTTAAAAAATGATAATTGACTCAAAATTTAACGAATTACTCGTATATGCTCATTTTATTAATTCAATGAAGAGTGTTCATTTAAATTTAGACTATGTTTAGGCAAATATTTTTCTTCGATACGTTCATCTGAAAATGGTCCAAGAACCATCAATAATAATACAACAAAACATAACTTATGAGCACCAATTGAATCACTTATATTCTTTCTTAATTCCATATTTCTATCGCGTGCAAAACTTTATGGAGTATTCTTTCCAATCATCTTTGATATTATTTACTGTAAACTTTATAATCGATTTGCAGCTCTAAGCTGAATGGATAATAAGTATCAGGAAATACACGCTTGCGAGAATTACAACTAACATTGTTTACAATTCTTTAGGAGAGTGAAGTCAATTGCAAAATACGTAAAAAAATAACTCAAGACTAAAAGAAAGATCAGTTATTGAGTAAATACTTTCTAATAAATTTATATTGCTGAAAACATAATAACAGTATCTCGTAAATTATTGAAAAGGAATATAGAATTGTAGTTTAAAAAACTATTACGTCACTATAAACGCAGAAAGTGTTTGTTATAAAAAATTATATCCTAAATTTCTAAGAAAACACTATTCATTCAAGGTATTTCAGAAAAGAATAAGAGACGCTCTTAGGAAATATTGTAGTAATCAAAATAGACAGACAGAGGCATATATGCCTTAGCAAAATGCATTCTTCAGAAGCTACGTGCCCCAGGAGTTCGATTTCTATTTTTGGGTTTTATTCACAGCTCGAATATTCTAAGAGCCTCACAAAACTGAAGTTAGATCTGTGGAATTAGATGTGTAGAGAGTGCTAGCTACCGAATATTTTTACAGTGGCTCTATAAGGATATTGTAACCATATGATTGTCGGTCGCCATGTTTCTTCCAAACACTTCAATAATATTAAATTTTTAAACATAGTTTTTGCCATTTTACCCTATTTTTCTCATGCAAGCCTATTGAAAAGTTTGGAAAACGCATGGCGGGCAGCAATCATATTATGACCACACTGTTCTTAAAAAATACATTGAAATAGACATTTTAATTCCACCTAAGAAAGTAGAAAGTACAATGATTTGCATGATAGAGGTTATTATTCATTATTTTTCATATAACAATCTCTGAGAAATGTTTTAATTAGGACAGTGTTACTTAAGACATCGAGAGCGTATTCTCTTGAAATTACAGATTACGAGTATGATTGTTGCGAAAATGCTTTTGCCATAAGTAATTTTTCACTTGCGAAACGACAATTTTTTTTCAGATACAAAGTAAGGAATAATTAATTCAAATTCTTTTACCTCGGAAACCATTACATTTTTCGATACAAAACCACTTTTTTGTAGGAAAATAAAATATAAATGCGGTACCTACCAAATATAGTAATTTCAGTTATATGAGGCTTCTAGACAGTTAGTAAATTATACGTCAAGTTTGAACTCGATCCGAAAAGTAGTTTTTGAACAGGAAAGAAAAAACAAAAATTTAAATTCAGTTCTCGAATGCATCTTTAGTACGACATATTTGCCTCTATCCCAATGTACAAAAATTTTTACACTCGACGTATTATAACAATTATGCTTGCGTTGCCCTACTAACATTTTTTAAGTCTTAGGCAAAATATCTGTTTAAATAAATAACCATCATTACTAGGTAGGTACTAAAATTAGAAAAATTCTTACAAGGATTCGAAAAAAATCCGCAGCCTGTTTGTCATGATTGAGGAATTGATTTTGTATGATATTTAACCGCATTTGCTGAAGGACGTTAATTTGAAACTGAAAGTAATTTAATCCGTAACTAAGTCGAGTAGCAGACTGCAATGCGGTTAAGTTATATTTAGCACGGACGCGATCTAAAAGTGCAAACGTAAACCACGATGGAAACGTGCTTTGAATGTGATAATATTATACCGAACGCTGTAATTGTTAACTGCCTATGGGAATTTCATATTTTACAAACTGTGTTTTCATTAGTTCCACAGAGTGATCAGTGATCATAATTAGCAGCATAGTTTAAAATATGTTCTTTAAGTCCACTCTTTACCACCATCTGAAATATAGTGTCGGTCCCTCCACATTTTTTTTTAAGACAACTCAAATCACTGTTCCACTCAAGCAAAGCTTCCCAGTGTTCGTTTGTTATTTCAAGTTAATGAATTTGCAGTGGTTATTACAAAACGTTTGGACATTTCAATCTGTTTTTTAATTCACCGTTTATATTCCATTATTTAACACGGTCCAAAATTAAGAATTTCTATATTTTTATTATCGCTACAATTTATTCCAGTTTAAAAATGAGAGTTGCTTACGTTATGAAGCAATAAGAAACTAAACTTGGACAGATTATATCGTCGTTAGTAGAAAACGAATATAGAAATTGACATAACTTCGCTACACTTTTTTTAATATTTTCCATTATATTTGTGTATAGCTTCACATAAATATTGTCAATTATTTATTGACAAACTTTTGTCTCCAAGGTTTACGTTTTACTCTAAAATCTGTTTATTTATAGGTGGCTATGAATCCCAAAAACACAGTATTTGATGCTAAACGGCTAATTGGACGAAAGTTCGACGATCCCAAGATACAAGATGATATGAAGCACTGGCCTTTTCAAGTCATAAACGACGGCGGAAAACCAAAGATACAGGTTGAGTATAAAGGAGAAGTTAAAAAATTCGCCCCGGAAGAAGTGAGTTCTATGGTTTTAATTAAAATGAAAGAAATATCGGAATCGTTTCTTGGGGGAAAAATAAGTGATGCTGTTATCACAGTGCCTGCTTATTTCAACGATTCTCAACGGCAGGCTACTAAGGATGCCGGTGCAATTGCTGGCCTGAATGTGCTGCGCATCATTAACGAACCCACGGCTGCTGCCTTAGCTTACGGTTTGGATAAAAATTTGAAAGGGGAGAAAAATGTGCTTATTTTCGATCTGGGGGGCGGCACTTTTGATGTGTCCATTCTCACAATTGATGAAGGTTCGTTGTTTGAAGTAAAATCCACTGCTGGAGATACTCATCTTGGAGGTGAAGATTTTGATAACAGATTAGTTAATCACTTTGTTGATGAATTCAAACGCAAATTTAACAAAGATTTGAAAGGAAATATCAGAGCCCTCCGTAGATTAAGAACAGCATGTGAACGTGCCAAGAGAACATTGTCTTCCAGCACGGAAGCCAGTTTAGAAATCGATGCTCTACATGAAGGAGTTGATTTTTACTCCAAAGTAACAAGAGCAAGATTTGAAGAATTGTGCATGGACATGTTCAGATCAACACTTCAGCCCGTTGAACGTGCCTTGACTGATGCCAAACTCGATAAAGGTGCCATTCATGATGTAGTACTAGTAGGAGGTTCCACTCGAATTCCCAAAATTCAGAAAATGTTGCAGGATTTCTTCTGTGGAAAAGCTTTAAACTTGTCGATTAACCCCGACGAAGCCGTTGCTTATGGAGCTGCAGTTCAGGGTGCCATTCTTATTGGAGACACAAGTTCTCAAATACAAGATGTTCTCCTTGTCGACGTAGCTCCTCTTTCCTTAGGTATCGAAACCGCCGGTGGTGTAATGACCAAGCTGGTGGAAAGAAACTCTAGAATCCCATGCAAACAACAACAGACTTTTACTACTTATTCTGACAATCAACCCGCTGTTACTATACAGGTAAGATTTTTATCGTTCAGCTTTTAATTTTGTTGTACCCGGCGTATTCAGTAGCACACGATCTTTTATTTTTCAGGTATTTGAAGGTGAACGCGCGATGACAAAGGACAATAATTTACTAGGCACGTTTAGCTTAACAGGCATTCCTCCAGCACCTCGTGGTGTACCAAAAATAGAAGTAACATTTGACTTAGATGCCAATGGAATTTTAAATGTATCTGCAAAGGATACGAGTACTGGAAAATCTGAGCGCATCACAATAACAAACGATAAAGGACGACTATCCAAGGATGAAATTGATCGTATGTTATCAGAAGCTGAAAAGTACAAAGCCGAAGATGAAAAACAGAAAGAACGTATAACATCTAGAAATCAGTTGGAAAGTTATATCTTCAGTGCAAAACAGGTATGAACCAATTTTCAAATAATACCAATTTATTTAACTGATCAATTCAAATGACATTACCGTTAAAAAAATTTTATATTGAAAACCGTGTTTGTTTTGCAGGCTGCTGAAGATGCACCGTCCGAGAAACTGACGGAAGACGATAAAAAACTGGTTCGCGATAAATGCGCCGCAGTTTTGTCTTGGTTAGATGGAAACCAACTCGCAGAAAAGGAAGAATTTGAAGATAAACTGAAAGAATTGCAAAAGGAATGCAATCCAATCATGATGAAGTTACATCAAGGAGGAGCTCAAGGAGGGCAGGGTGGCAAAGCAGGTCCAACTGTTGAAGAAGTAGATTAAATAATATAAAAAAAGATCGTATTTATTTCCATATGTAAATGTACTGAAATATCTTTAACTGTAACTAATAAGATAACTAACTCTATCTTAGCTTACATTTTATATTAATGTACCTATGCATTTTTATTCTATTTATACATACATACATAATCATAAAATTAGTTATGTATGATACCAGTTTTCCAATTATATGACATTCTGGCACTGATTTAATTTACTTTTAACAGTTTTTCTAAAGTTGGCTTTACTTGTATTTCTGTCCTTGATTACCTGACTGAATATTTTTTTAATCATTAATGCTCTAGTTCGATAATAAGTATATTATAAAGGTACCTTATACCCAATTAAATGATTGTAGATGTTACAATTTGCGTTTCAACAAATATAGTACAAATCTACAAATGCATTATTAATACTTATTATTCATTAAATAAACTTATTAGTTATTTAACCAACAAGTGTGTTAATGATGGAGATTAATAATCGAAACTGTTTAAAGCACGAACCAGCGATAGCGAGTGAGTGCCTTTAATAGTTGAGATTATGAATCGCCCATTAACAAACGAGTTGATTCCAAATTTTTTCGTTGACCGCAAAATCTTTTTTTGTGGCGAAAAATTTGATTAATACAACTAACCTCGATGCAAAATATCATCAAAACGTCAAAATCACAAAAACAGTTAATGAAAAATAATGTGTATTAATCAAAAACAGTATATTAATAGATCTATTAATTCATCCTTTTTTAAAAAACAGTTAATTAATGAAAAAGGGTGTATTAATCAAAAACAGTGTATTAATGACGTCTATTAATCCATCCTTTTTTTAGGAAAAATAATTCATTAATATTGAAATTAACAAGCGGTCAACGAAAAAATATATAAATAACTCTTTTACATCACCTCAAAAATGAAAAGAGGTATGATGTTGAAACTTCATATATATGTTTTGTATAGTATCTAGATGCGACAGCAAGCTTTTGAAGAAAATCGTATAAACGGAAGTATGGTATGATTTTTCAGCTTTTTAGATTTTCTCAAAAACGGCTATAACATTTTTCCCAACTTTACGTTATTAATACATTTTTAATGTGTATTGATGTGCTATAGATGATTTTCCAGTTGAATACTTCTAAAATGGGTTTCTTTTGTTTGTTTGTTTTTTCAAATTGACTCTTATGTAAATAGAACACTCAGTATATTATTACATTTTTGGATTCGGCTTAAAATTTTAGAGAAAGTTTGGCTTTTCAACTAACGCTCTATTTTGTACGGTTTCTGTAGAATTTGTAATTTTTGAAAAAGTTTGACAAATGCTTGAAAATTAAAAATCAAATCTATCTAGTTATAAGATTAACATAAAAGGAAGTTGTGTTCAGGTATCACAGCAATTTTTTAAATGTATTTTGGGTCGGTGTGCCTCGCTTCTTTTCCGTATTATCCAATTTTTGGATCTCTTTGTTTCAAATCCAGATTGCTTGATCAATTATCAACCTTCCGAAACCAGTTTTGACTTTTTTACCTTTGCATAATTCTTCTTTGGCGAATTTTCAAATTTTTGCTTAGACTTCCCTTTCCTCTCTCGTCAAATCATCATTTATATAGATTTTATTTCCGCAGTTTCGTAGCTTGTTTTTTGTTATTCATAACTGTGATTTTCTCTCCCTTACTGTTTACTTCTACCATATGTCTTTTCTTCCAGTTTTCTTGCAGATTCTACCTTACTGTTACCCCCATCTCTTTCTCTGTGAATTTTTTCATTTCTTCTTTTAATAGCCTGGGGACCCTTGTACCTCAATTGATCCCTTGTATTATTATGTTTTTCCTTTTCTTTTCTCCCTCTAGTTTTTCTATTTTCTCATTTGATGTCTTCACCTCTTCCTTCATTGATATCTTTAAACTGATCTATTTCTTTCTTGAATTGTTTTTTTCTATTCTCAGGTTTCGTATTTCTTCTTGCAGTATTTTTGTCTCTTCGTTATTGGTATGTTGATCCTTTCTTATTTACTTAATGACGGCTGACAAATTTGTCAGTTAGCCCAGTCGTTGAAGGTTTTCCGCTCCGAATTCTTTGGACCTTGACCGATTGACGTGAAATTTGGTGAGTATTTAGGGGATGGTTCAAGCACCAAAAGTGATATAGCGCCGATGTGCGATTTTACCCTGAGAGTGGATGCCACCCCTTCTCGGGGGTGGAAATGTGTTTACTCAAAATAATCCCGGAAATGAATAGAGAGACGAATTCTAAGTAAAAAACGTTCTATAAAGTTTTTTCGATAGATAGATATTTTTCGAGCTATTCGCGATTGAAAACTTATTTTTTCGTGATAAAAATGCACGTTTTTAACGGTTTTTCGCGAATAAGTCAAAAACTTTGCGTTCTATCAAGTTGTAATAACCAAAAATAAAGCTTATAAAACAGCAAAGAGATTGATTTTTTTATGAATGCTCTAGGTCCAAAATAAAGGGAGTTATGACTCGTTGAAAAAGATTTTTTTTGCAACAACTTGGTTCGAAGTAATCAACGTTAATTAACGAAAAACCGATGCATTTTTCGGGAAAAACTTATAACATTTTATGTAGTGATTGGAAAGACCTTTAAAATGAGCACTGTTAAAAGTCGACTGTGTTATAACTAAGCGAGTTACGATGCAAACACGGTGGGCCACACGAATTTTTGAAAAAAAAATGAGCGATAAAACCCCAGCCATTCCACCAGAATTGATATTGACCGTTATCCTTTTACAAATTACTTTATTTTAGTATTACTTATGTAATCCAAAAGTTTGGCCGGGTTAGAATCCATATTTTTCGAAAAAAATATGATGAAAATGAAAAACGTATTTTTCAAATTTCTTAAAAAAATACCTTATTTTCAAAATAACTAAAACTTAAAAAAAACGTAAAAAATGGTATAGTACAAAAATGTGGGGTTTTTCTTAACGAACATTTTAGTGTTTTTTATTTCTGTAGAAAAAAAAATAACGGAGATATAAATGTTAGAAGTTTGCATTATAGTGCGCGGACCACCCCTCCCGTGCCCTTCAACCCTTTATTTTTTAAATATTCAGGGTTTGAGCATGTCGAAATGTATATGGTCTTGTAGCCCTTAAAATTACCTGTAAAATGTTGTTTGAATGGACGTTGTAGCTTTAAAATTAAGGGAGTTATGGTAAAAACTCCAATCGCATTGTTTCGGAGCATAAAATTTTTTCCATTCCACATAATTTTGGAGCTTCATAGATGATGATATGTACGTGTATATCGTGTATATAGATACATAAATGTATATGTATATATAATACAGCGTGTCCGCGGATTGAGTTCAGGTGTAAGTGGAAAATTCTTTTTGAATTAGATGCTAATATTCTCGGAATCACTCCTGCTTGTTCTCAAACTACGATTTTGAAAAAATTAATCAAATTAATTAATATACAAGGTGTTTTCAGAATTGAGTTTTAAAAAATTGTCAAGAGTAGACTACTATTATTAGAAGAGATAACAAAAAAAAATTAAGGACATTTTCAGAGAAATCGGACTACTTTGAATTTTAAATTTTTTTTGAATTTTTTATACCAACATACCTTTTATCGTGGCTGTAGGAGATACTGGTTCACGAACTAAGATGTTTAAAAAACAATAGAGTGCCTCCTGCGGCCACAATAAAAGGTATGTTGGTATAAAAAATTAAAAAATAAAAATTTAAATCAAAGTAGGTTGATTTGTCTGAAAATTGAGAGTCTGACATTACTCTTAATTCTAAACAATTTTCCTTAATACTTGTTTTTTTATCTCTTCTAATAATGGTAGTTTACTCTTGACAATTTTTTAAAGCTCAATTCTAAAAACACCCTATATATTAATTAATTTGATCGATTTTCTCAAAATCTTAGTTTGAGAACAAGCATAAGTGATTTCGAGAATATTAGCATCTAACTCAAAAAAGTTTCCATTTACACCTTATGTGAACTCAATCCGCGAACACACGTATTTATATAATATATATATTTTTAATTAATTTAGGCATAGGGGGTGGTTTTTAAAGGTTGAAAATTTTTAATACATTGTAAATCATGTTCGAGAACACGAAAGAAGCTTTATTCTACATAATTAAATAAGATGTGAATTCATAAAATGGTTAAACCTGCATTTTTTTTCTATTTTTTTCACGAAGGGGTAGTTTCACCCCTTAAAAACAAAAAGCGCAAGTCGGACATATGTCACGTTTGAAGTTAAAGGTAAGATGAGCTTAATTCCAAATTTTCATAAGAGTCGATGGAGGTTCAAAGAATTCTGAGGTTATAGCATATTTTTACCTTCAACGACTGGACTAAGTAGGTTCATCATTTCATTCATTTGTTCTTTCATGTTATCCTTGGAATCGTCTCTGGTATTCTAGTTTACGTGGGTTTTTAGTGTTTTCGTTGGGGACCTTATTGTTTTCTTGCTTTTTACGAACCCGTCTTTCTCTTTGTCTTCGTATTCACTTTTCCTTTTTTTATTGCCTCGTCGCTATCCATTTTGATTTGTTTCTCTCCTCTTTATTTATTCAGTTGCACCATGTCTTTATTGGGTGTTATTTTATTTAATTTTAGTTACTGTTTGACCTGTGAGAATAGGAAAATCCGAATATTCTTCTCGGAGGTTAGCCTATTTATCAGTTCAAACTAGTTTTCCTCTTGGGTATGTATTGCTATTCAAGTTAGTTGCTTTGTATTTATGCAGCCCTTAATATCCTTTTGTGAATAATGGATTGCCTATTCGGTTGTCGGTTAAATAAAAATATTAGAGCCTTGAAATTTTGTTTAGCTATTCTTATCGCTATTGTTCCATGCAGATTTGTGCCTTATTTATAGCCTCTTATAACCTATAATATTTCTCTATGCATGTTTTTTCACTCAGTTTCTTTCATCGGACGATTTCTCTTCCTTTAACTGCTTCCTGCAGGAGTCCTCCAACCGTTGAGATCTTTTCTTATGATTTTAGCCACTCGATATGGACCAAATTGGGATTCAATATCGGAGTTGAATTTCTTACAGTTCACACCTGCAGGTTAGATAAAAAGTAACTTTTAAATAAATATATTGCATTTAAAGAAAAACTCACGTAGGTACTGAAGCATTGCAAACAACAGATTGTGGTTAATGGTGTCGAATGCTTTACTATCATCCAATAGGGTTAGTATCATCAATTTTATAGTGTCAGTTGCCAGAAGAATATCATGTATAACAGTCATGCGGACAGTGGTACAGCTATAAGAAGGTGGGAATCCTGATTGTATATCTGATAACAAGTAGTTTGTATTTTTATAGTTCATTCAGATTCAAGATAGAGCAAAATATGCAACCCAAGTTACAAATATCAGCAGTAAGTTGATTACCAATATGATTTTATTAAAATTTAAATCAGAGAGACATGGCCTTGTTGCTGTCTTTATTAATGTCAAAATCAATGTGTTATGTTTTTATTATGAATCTTTGCTTAAGGAGGCCATTTGTAACATTTTTTAGTGCGTAAATTTATTTTCAGATCACCTTCAGTAGATTTCATTTAGGTAGACATCGCACAATTTTCCGATTTCAAGCCTTGCAAATTTGACAAAAAGTATAACCTCTATATTATACTACAAACATCTCATGATCTACATTTTAATAAAATCAAATTAGCAATCAACCTACTACTGATATTCGTAACTTGGGTAGCAGATTTTGCTCTACCTTGAACTATAGGTAGTGCATTATTTGACTATTCATAATTTTTGGAGAATCTATTTTGCTTTTATTTCAATGTTTTATTGCCTGCCATAATAAACATCTTGGTACACTATCATATGTTTTTACAGATCAACGAACGTCATATTTGTTTCTATATTTTTCTCTGTTTTTTTAAATTAATAGTCTCACCGAACAGATATTGTCGAGGTACGACCTCTCTTCTATAAACCTACTTTTTCCTTCACTAAAGATGTTATGTGCATTTGCATTTTATTTTTAATTAGTCTGCCAAAAATCTTGATAAGTGATGGCAAAATACTGATTATGCGATAATTCTGACAATCCTTTTATCCCCCTTTTTGTCTATTGAGATTATATGGGATGTGTTCCGCTCTTCTGGGATATCGCTGATTTCTATCTTTTTTAAGTTTCATGATTAAATTTATAACTTAAGTATCTCCTTTCTGTACGAGTTTGAGTCTAATGTAGCCTAGGCCCGCCGATATATTGTTTTTTTTTCTCATTTATAGCTCTTATAGCTTCTGATGTTATTTTACCATTTTTATTGACTTCTTCTCCTTCTTCACTTCCATTTATTGCACATGTTGGTCTATTTTCTTGCAACAGGGATTCATAATGCTCTACCCATTGTTTCGAGGTAATTACACTTATATTAACTCCAGTCTTATTTTCCTGTCCATGCTTCTTTGCTGTTGTTGTAATATAATTGTAATTGTATTACTTATTTCTCAGCATAGATTGTAGCAGTAGTGATGTCTTTCTTCTTTAACCTGCTTTTTGACGGTATGTTTCCATCTTGTATATTCTGGTCTTTACTCTGGAGTTTTATTTGTTAGCATTTACGGTATAACTTTGTGTCAAAATTTATTACACACTAGCTTTTAATCCAATCTGAATATTGTCGACATTGAAATAGAATTGGTCAAAATATATATCTATTTAGGCTATGAAGTTGGAGTAGGCAGGGACAATCGGACATGTGAGCTACATAGAAGATTAAATCTCGCATGAGCAGCATTCGAATCCTAAGTGCAGTATTTAAAAATTACATCCCTATTACATTATAATTCTTTGATATGGGACATAAACATAAAAGAAAGTGTGAGAGTTGAAAGTTGGCCGAGGCTTTTGAAATTTGGTATAGGGGCCTAGATATTGATTCTAAACAACTTTTTTTAATAACTTTTTCTGGTATTTATCACATAAAAGGAACTTTGCTCTACAGAAAACAAGGTTTTTTGAAAATTTCCAAGGCATACTTAATTTATCAAAATTCAAATTATGTTAGAAATTTGCCTTTAACCAAGCAGGGCTAAACCTCAAAAAATTAAAATTTAAATCGATTTTTTTTACATTTTACAAGATTCGTTTCACCTATCCGGGGACACACTGTATGTGCCCTTTCATATAAATTATTAATTATTGAGTTTATTAATTTTTCTAGCTTCAGTAGAACAAACCCCTCTCAAATTAGATTAGGTTCATGTATTATCTAAATTATTACTTGATAGTTGATTAGTACAATTACTTCAAAAAAATATGACAGTTCTACAACTGTCAACGTCAAAAATTATGAACGTAATAAGTCAGTCGAAATCATATTTGTTACAATTCTTATCATTTTAAAAATAATGAAAATGTAAGTAGTTCCTTCAAATACCTTATTCACTTTATTTTAATTTATTACTTTTTTATCCTTTAACAAATAAATGTAGGGGAAAGGTGTCTAAAACGATCCCCTTAAGCCAAAATTCATATAAAAAATACACAATGCAGTTATTTTTCAAAAACTAAGCTAACATTCAGAAGCTTGTTCATTTACCTACAAATTGGCTTTAATGAAACTTTGCTACCTGATGGAATATTATTTTAATTAACATTTGTTTGAATGTCTACAAAAGGATCATTTTGTACACATATATGTATAAAATGATCCCCAGGAGGGTACAAAATGATCCCCTAAGAAAAATATTATATAACATATTAATTTATAAGTTTTTATTGAAAATAAAGACAGAATATATAAACTCGAACAGAAAATATAAAAAAAAAACACTTTCAAATGAAAAAAAAGGAAAAAGTGAAATATTTTATTGGAAAAAATGAGAGGTTAAATTTTTTCTTGCACTATCTGTGCGGTTCTGGATGCACACATTCTGATGCGGCATCGTAAATGTTCTGAAACAAAAAGAAAAAAGTAGTATGGGTAAAATGATCCCGGGATCATTTTACCTTGTAAAAGAGGGATCATATCACCCCAAACGCTAAACTTACATTATAAAGTTGAAACTAACCTTAAAAATTTTACTTGCGATAACAAAACTTTAACAAACTGTTGTTGAATTGTTACTAAATCTGCCAAAAGTGCAACGTTCACATAAAACCCCTTAAGACAAAAGTTACACAAAATTGAAAAAGTCCTTACCTTACATCAGATGCTGTAATTTCAAAGTTTTTTGTATAAAACGCACATAACACCGACGCTGCACTTCTAACCTCACATAATGACGAAATGTAAGACGAGGGAAACATTTCTGGGCAAAATTAACAGGTGGCACCAGTAGTGTGTTCAAACAAGACGGGGATCATTTTACCTCGAGGGATCATTTTATACACATTTCCCCTAGTTACTTCACCAAGCACTTTGATCAGCTTCCTCTTTGAACCAAGCGTACGCCGTCCGCTCGCAGATGCTCCGAAACGCCCATGCAAGTACAGCCCTTAACTAATTGCAACACCGGTAGTTCCTAATTGCCACTTATGTAGCTTCAATGTAAACACCAACACTACAAGCTAGAGGTCTGCAGAAATCGAGTTACTTTTTTACTGCGTATCAACTTCCTCCAAGTCCAACTCAAGGTCAGATATAATTAAGTACCAGTGACTGCAATGCCTTTTTATCCAAATACGACAGGATACTTCTCACTTCCACCAAGAAGCTCGATAAGGTCCACCACCAGTGACTGCAATGCCCTTTATCCAAATCTGATAAAATACTTCTATCTTCCAACAAGAAGCACGACTACGTCCACCACCAGCAAATGCAATGCCTTTTATCTACTAACAATAAACTCAGTATAACATCCTGTAATCCAATTCAGGTGGAATGTCGACAATGAAACGCAGACTTCCCATTACCAATTCTAGAAATGGCTATTTTGTAGATTGCAGCAGTTCAACTTCTCCTTGTACCGCTACCATTCAATTTTTTCTCCAATTAGTCCATTATGCCATTTATTATCTTCTTCTTCTTTCTTTACACCTTTTGCCCTTGCGAGCGTCGGCGCTTGTGGTTCATTTAACCAGTTTTTCCATCCCTTCCTGTCTGTTGCCAAGGTTTTCATTTCTTCTACTTTTTTCCTTTTTCGTTCGCATATCTCTGCTATCCTTTTTTTTCTGTGATCTGTCCTTTTTTAGTTTTTTGTGACTTTTCATTTCTTGAATTATTTTCGGTAATCTATTTGATTCCATTCTAGTGATATGCCCAAACAATTCCAGTTGTCTTCTTTCGGTTTTTTGCATAATCGGTTCTTGCAAACTTGTTTTTCCTCAGATATCTCATTTATACAGCATTTAATTAGGATTTTTGGTTCTGCTGTACTACCCATGCTTCGCTTCCATATAATAATATCGGGTTTTTTACTGTGTTGTATACCATCAGCTTTGTTTTATCTTCTATTTCTGTTTTCAAATAATTATTCGACTTGCTTTTCACCTTCATTCAAGCTATCTTATACCTTAATTAATATTAATTATGACTTGAACTCTGATATTACCAAACAACTATGCTTACTAATTCAAACATTTAATCCATATGTTAGAACCTTTCTGTAAAAATCTTAATTGTATTACTGAATTTGAATTTTAGTCTGTAATTTATTCAATAAATTTTGATAATTATGCTGTTCTTTTACTACTTAAATTCATCTTTGTATGTTTTAATAATTAGGTATTTTTTATTCTATAAATAATCTCATACCTAGGGATTAACTTTCACAAACAAACTAGCAGTCTTGAGATGCTACCACAACTATATATATTGGCTCACAAAGAAAAGTAAACAAAAAAATAATCTGTGGTAAGAAATTACTAACACAAATAACTATAGTATGTTAATATTAATTTAAAAAAGAGTAGATTATTAAAACAAGCCACATAAATGTGCACATAAAACGGCAAGGACAATAGTAACAAGTGTCATGTACTGACCATCAACTATGTAATTCAGATAGCAAGTCCCAAGAGCATACAAATATTAATGCATAACACCTGCCCAACCAGCATATTATCCTTCCATCAAGACGGGAGTACGAAAGATATTAAATGACGTAAAGAAAATGGCGGGGCTTGGTAGCTCAGCAGCACATCAGATCTACAAAGACAATATTTTAAGATTTAAAAAAATCAATTTTGATTATGTAATGAGTAATATGGATTTCAAATAATATTAAATAATATGCTACCTTTGAACAAACCAAAGTATTGTAAAGGATAATTAATTTTTTAGGACGACGAAATAGATGTGTGTTATCCATCAAAAAACCTCACTGCCTTGAAGCTGAATTTACCATATTCTCGATATGATGAGAAAATTAAAGTGATCTAAGTTAGATCTAAGTCGGTAACGGTAGTAAAGCCTTGCAATTTCATTTACATCAGCATTTATTTATATTAAAATTGAGCTCATTAGACCGTTCTCATAATCGATCAATATCATTTTGTAATTGTAAGCAATCAAGAGGGTTCCTTGAGTTTCGCTTCGGTTTTCGTACGCGAATGTTGTTTCAGAAAGTGCTCTGTGAATTTATTTATTCGCAATCACATTGTAATGTGTCAATTTCATGACATGACAACAGCTGGGAACTAGATGATTACTTGAAACTAGCCAGGAAATTATTACATACCCCGAAAAATATTACATACCTGAAGAGTGGGGTGTTTCCATGGTAACAAAACATTGAGTGGGTTGTTTTCATGGTAACAAAAATATTAGGTACATCAAGATATCTATTATTCAGAATTCAATTGTAGTTATTTTTAAAATTAGATGATTGCAAATAAAATAGTATACATACCACGGTGGAAAGTTTCATCCCTGTCTCGAGATAAAGTTAACCTCGACGCTACGCGTCTCGGTAAACTACCTAATCTCTCGACAGTAATGAAACACTTCCCACCTCGGTATGTAATATACTATTATAGTGCGCGTGTAATAAGGGAGACACATGTCTTGTCCGTCCTTATCCCTATCTATTTTAGATAGTACCTAAACTTACAATATGTCCAATTCTAATAATAATTCCCAACCTTTATCATCCCTGACCGGCATTCATACTAACAGTGATAATGTGAATTACCAACGCAGCTTCTCCGCGGTTACCAGTTCCCAACAAAATTTACATCCCAAAAAAGATCAAGCTATAATTATTAATACAGCAGATGACTTAACACAGCTGGATTATATAAAATCGATATCTAAAATTATAAATCCCAACTACATTCGTTTCGCATCTAGAATATCAAACAACCGTTTTTGCATCTACTTCTCGAGCAAAACAATAGTTGATCATGTTATCGCAGTAACAGACAGTGAAATTGAAGTCGGACCGCACAGATTGAAGCTACGGAGGCTGATAACACCAGCAAAAAGAATCGTACTTTCAAACGTATCACCAACCATACCACACGAAGTCATTGAAAATGCGCTCAAATTAAACGATTTAAAATTAGTTTCACCAATATCATTTCTTCGTGCTGGACTCGGCGAAGAGGGATTCTCTCATATTCTAAGCTTCCGCCGTCAAATTTACGTATCCGAAGATAACAATAAAATTCCAGATTCCATCCTAATTCAACATGATGACTCTTTATACAGAATTTTCTTATCAACAGACGGCACCTCATGCTACTTGTGCAAAAAACCGGGACATTTAGCTTCTAAATGCCCTGGGGAAACTACTAACACAGAAAATCAAAACGACTCGCACACAAATGATCAGAACGGCACAGTAAACCCAGTTGAACAAGATAATGTCGCAAACGCAGATACAGAATATCCTCAAATAACTTCCACCCCTCCTGTTGAATCACCAACCAACAAAGGAATAAAAAGACAAGTCTCAGGCAGTACCTCAAGTGAAATCTTAAAAGAAGATACACCCCCCTCCGAGGCAGTCACCTTAATTACTACACAGAGTGAACCAGAAAATTCTGAACTTTTTAAAAAACCCATTCAGACAAAAAATAAGCGCAAACCATCTCAAAGCGACCTCAACATAGCGCAAACTATTGAAGAAAACCTCCAACCAGTAAAAAGTCAAATCCAAGATAAAAATAAAAACTATCCACTTGACTACGATCTATTCAAGGATTTCTTAGTGAACTCATACAGCGCAACGGATCCCCATAGCGTAGCTCTTAAATACACCGAAGACATTGAAGAATTAACGGCCATGATGTATGACCTTTACCCAAATCTGAAAAAAAGTAGCATTAAAAATCGTTTCACCCGAATAAGAAACAAGCTACTTCAAAATGATAATTCTATCGTAGATTCTGACACAAACTCCTCAAAATCTACAAACTCAACTCACTCAACTTACTAAATTCAAGATTATTCAATGGAATGTCAACGGGTTTCATGCCCGTTTTGAAAACATCAAACTATTATTATCAGAACATTCACCCGACTTACTTTGTATTCAGGAAACAAATTTCAAACACAATTATTCTGGAAATATTAAAGGTTACACTGCCCACTTTAAAAACCTATCTAATACGAACACAGCAAGCGGCGGTGTTGCCATATACGTAAAAAACTCGTTTTCCTGTTATGACGCCACTCTAATTACAAATTTTGAAGCTGTAGCTATAACTGTGCATCATCCAAAGAAAATAACTCTATGTTGCATATATTTACCAAATAGCCAAAAAATCGAATATACTGAGCTACAAAATCTCGTACAACAATTACCACCACCATTTCTTATATTAGGAGACTTTAATAGCTACAACACAATCTGGGGCGCTTCAACCACAAATACGAGGGGGAAAATAGTTGAAAAGATACTTGATAACTTAAACATTTCATTATTAAATGATGGCTCACCAACGCACATGTCATCTTCATCTGGTTCGTTATCCCCCATAGACTTCTCAGTATGCTCAAGCCAACTAGCCCCAGAACTGAGGTGGAATACCCTTCCAGATCTTTATGATAGTGACCACTTTCCCATAATGATTAAAATAGAAAATATTCCTAACCAAAATTCAAATTATCTACCTAAGTGGAGACTCTCCAAAGCCAATTGGGAGCAATATTCCTACTTGATCGATTCTAAATTAGCTAACCTGGATATGAATGAAAGCATAAGCAAAGTAACCGCAGCATTCACACAAGCGATCATTGAAGCAGCCGAAACTACTATTGGAAAAACATCAGCCAATCATAAACATTCTTTCGTGCCATGGTGGAATGACCGATGTGCAAAAGCTGTCAAAGAATGCAAAAGAGCCTTTCGCAAATACAAAAAGTACCCTAATCTAGAAAACTTAATAGCTTTCAAGAAACTAAGAGCAGAATCAAGACGTGTTGCTAAATCAAGCAAAAAGGAGTCATGGGAAGCATACGTTTCATCACTAAACAAAGACTCAAATATATCTGAAGTCTGGAGAAAGATTCGGAGTATCAAAGGAACTCCTTCGCCCAGCACAATAAACGCACTTACGTTAAACGACACTCTTGCTACTTCATCAATCGAAATAGCCGAACTGCTGGCTACATCCTTTTCAAATACATCCAGCAGCAAAAACTACGATCCAGAATTTATAGCACACAAGGAAGTAGCAGAAAAATCAAATATTTTGGTTACTAACGACCCAAATAACCCTATTAATGCACCACTAACTATGTCAGAACTAAACTTCGCCCTGCAGAGATGTCGAAATTCAGCACCAGGCCCAGATAATATACCATTTATATTTCTTCAAAATCTGACAGATAAAGCAAAGACTAAACTACTCGATCTGTACAACTTAATGTGAAACGACCACCTTTTCCCTCGAAGCTGGCAAGAAGCTATAGTAATACCAGTTTATAAACAAGGAAAGGATAAATCCAATCCTCTAAGTTATAGGCCGATATCCCTTACATCAACATTATGCAAGTTGCTGGAAAAGATTGTAAATTACAGACTATGCTGGTTTCTAGAACATAATAACCTCCTGTCCAAGTATCAAAGTGGTTTCAGGAAAAATCACTCTACATATGACCAGTTGATACGTCTAGAAGCAGATCGTGACACGTCAAAATAGCCCCGTCAAAACAGCCCCGTCATAATAGCCCCGACAAAAAGGCTCACACACAAAATAGCCCAGTCCAAAATAGCTCCGACAAAATAGCCCTGCCAAAACATCCGTAGCAAAAATTACAATAATATTTGTAAACACAAGACATGACCAAAGTTACTTTGTTTATTTATATACACATTGTATATAAATAATAGCGGTTGGGCGACGCAGGGTGAGAATTTCAATGATAAATTCTTATTGTTCAGTTGTTCCATTTTTATTTTAAAACGAAATAATACTTACGTTTTTTTAAATCAATACTGCATCTATAGATACTATTGTTTAAAACTTTCCACTTTCCGGCACTGGAAAATGAAAGTAGATTTTCAGATTTTACAAAAATTATAAAAAAAGAAATAGGCACTATTTACTAATTTATTAAAATAATACATGTTTACAAATGCAATCATATGAATTATAGATTCACGCCACAAAGAAGTTTCAGAGATTATAAAACACCCATGTTATAGAACTACATTTGGTTATGAAATAACAACATAAAAAGGTCAGCATATTAAGAGTTATATTCCTACAAAAAAATACATTTTTAATTTTACCATTACCATTAAATTTCTGAATTATATGAGACACTGCGGAGATAATCAATAACATTTAAATTATGACAACCTTGTGCTATCATTTCTAATCTGCGATTAAGTTGGACAACACAAAGCTATTTTGGTACGAAGCTATTTCGTCATGGAGCTATTTTGTCCAAGCTATTCTAACGGGGCTGTTTTGACGGGGCTATTTTGGGTGGGGCTGTTTTGTCGGCGTACCGAAGCAGATATATGTGATGCATTCGCCAACAAGTCACATCTGATCGCAGTATGTTTTGACTTAGAAAAAGCATTTGACATGACCTGGAGACACCAGATAATAAAAACTATTAAGAACCTTGGACTAGATGGAAATATATTAGCTTTCACACAAAATTTTCTCCAACAAAGGAAATTTAAAGTTAGATACTAAGGTCATTACTCTAGTATCAAGATCCAGGAGAACGGAGTTCCACAGGGTTCAATCCTTAGTTCAACATTGTTCCTAGTATCTATAAACAATATCGAATCCAAAATATCCTCACCAGTGTGTATTAGTTTATTTGCGGATGATCTTACTATATATTGCAGTGGGAAAGATCTGACTTCAATCCAACAGCAACTCCAGTGCACAATCGACAATTTAGGAAACTGGTCGAAACACTCTGGCTACAAATTCTCCACTTCCAAAACGAAAGCGATTCACTTTAGGAAAAAAAATTGATAATTCAGAACCAGAGCTGATATTAAATAATCAAAAGATCAAGTACGATGACCATATCAAGATTCTAGGCTTAACTTTCGACAAGAAACTTTCTTGGTCCCCACATTTAGATCAATTAAAAATCAAATGTAAGAAAAAACTTAACATCCTTAAAGCCCTATCTAACTACGAATGGGGCGCAGATACACAAACATTACTCATGTTATATAGAACATTAATACGTTCACAGCTTAATTATGGATCAATCATATATGCATCAGCAAAACCTTATAAATTAAAATCACTGGAAACAATTCATAATTGCGCTATAAGAATAGCGACAGGTGCTTTTGTCCTACAGCAAAACTTCTATGTAACGTCAACGAGCCTACATTAAAACAACGAAGAGAAATACTTTTAATAAACTTTACCGTCTCAATATCCTCTTGTCCACAAAATCCGGTCTATCAAGCAATTTTCAACACTCACTTTTACTCAACCTTAACTTTGAATTCCCCTCGATAGTCCCGAAGACCTTCCCAGCTGCGACTCCCTGGAAACACTCAATACCTCATGTCACATACGACCTTCTATCCCACGCTAATAACGAAACCAACCAGCAAATCGTGGGAAACAATTTCAAAGAGATTTGTCAAAAATTTCCGATCTCACAGTATACATACATATATACCGACGGGTCTAAGAGTGACAATGGAGTAGGTGCAGCTTTTGTGTCAAATGCCGCTAAGTTTCAAATTCGTCTAAGCAAATTCAGTAGCATTTATACAGCTGAAATATTAGCTAACCTGAAAGCACTAGAATGGACCCAAGACCAACCGAACGATAAATATATTATATGCTCCGATTCCAAAAGTGCCCTAGAAGCCATCCAAAATATATATTCCAAAGAACCATTAGTACACCAAATACAGAAGATAATTACAAACAGTACTCAACAAATAAAGATCCTGGAATTTCTATGGGTTCCCTCCCATACAGGAATTGCTGGAAACGAACAGGCAGATAAATACGCTAAGATGCCACCCACATCAACCAAACTACAGACTATGACATAAAGAAATATAGCAAAAGACTTATGACTAACAGATTATTAAATCAGTGGACCACTATAAGGGGATCTTGTACATTAAACAGCAACAATATCATATGCCAAGCCAGCTGTAGGCGTCACCAAGTAATACTTGCTAGGCTCATAATTGGACACACCCGGCTCACCCACTCATATCTACTAGAAAAAACCGAACGACCCCACTGCGAACTATGCGATGCCCCGTTAACCATAGATCACATCCTACTACAATGTGCGACGTATGAAGATGCTAGAAAACAGTGCCATATCCCAGCATCCAAAGAAGAAGCATTCAGAAACCCTTCAGCTGTACTACTTTTCCTAAAAAAAATCGACAAATTAAATGTATTATAAATGTATTATAAATTTCAGATCTAAGTGCTAATGACCAAGCAGTCGAAGCACTATAATGTAAATAATAATAATAAAAAAGTGGGTTTCTTATTTCATAAAATAATTTGAGATTATCGGCATACAGCAATATTTTCGAACTTAAAACAAAATCACTTATAATCTCGGAAACTTCTTTGTGGCGCTTCAATGATCGTCTTATTTTTTTGGGTATTTCGCCACACTCCAAAATGAAAAACATAAAACACGAACGTTTCGAAAGGCAAATCTACTTTCGTTATCAACATTAACTAATTAAATTCAAAATCAATGAGAACTTAGCTTATTTTATTGGAGATCTAGCAGAACACGACTAATCTCGCCTGCCAGTGTCATGCTATTTATTCAAATTCACTTTGACATTTAAATAAATTACAAAAATCTGTATATCATAGGTGGTTACTGGTAACTGATGCACTGGTAGATTAATAGTTACCTTAGGTGTTTTTCATTTTATAGTAATTCACAGATTGCGTTTTTCACTCACATGAGTGAGAAAAGTAATTTTCTCTACTCTAATAATATGACATGATTGGCTAAAGCTGGTAAATGTCAATTTGCTTTACACATGTCAAAGTGAAAAACTAAATCTCTTGCAGAATGCGAAATCGTCGTAGGAAAGATGGTTTCGGCGTTCGGAATCTACCTGAAATGTGTCTGCGCGACCTGAACAGAAGCTTTTTCCGGGCGTGTTAAGTAAACTACTATTACCAGTCGAAGACGAGTTACAGACAATAGTGTCCGAGACTGGCCAGAGATATTTTTCTAATACCATTGCGAAATGTAAGCTTTTAAACCGTCATTTTAGTTTTGAAAATTACTTCTTTTTTGCACTAATGAAAAGAGGTAGCTTCAAGCCCGGATTAAGGGGAGGGGGGCAAGGGGCCCTGGGCCACCCACCAAGAGTGGGCCTCCCACCAATATAGGGGTAAATATCACAAAACAGGAAAACTACATGTCTCTTTGCTGTGAACTGTTTATAATGATAGGGAACATTTAACAAAAATTTCTTCTCGAGCTTGATATGAAATGTAATAATGAAACTTTATATTTTAAATTAGTTAAACTTATTTACAATCATAAAAAGTTATTGTACTGGTGAACTGGCATGTTCTTCCAACAACATAGTAATGCACATTAAATTTAGTTACAATGACTGACAATTTACTAATTTACACCAGTTATAATTATTCACAATTAAATATTTAGTATGTTTTTGAAAAACACAAATTGCATTATGTTAAAAGTTAGATATACTGCTTGAATTGGACTTTAGTGACATCATCAGCGATTTTGCAACACGAAAATCAAGGAAAGTGAGTGTACTGTGTGGTTATAACGTTATTCATTCGCTGATTTGTAATATATTTATGTGTTATTTGTGTTATGCTATACTATACTTTTTAATGAAAAAATTGAACAGTTTTAACTGAATTTCTCTGCGTAAATAAATTTTGTAAATAAACTTGTGTTCGTTTCATTTCGTGTTTTTGCATTACATATTGCAACACCTTCAAACAATGGGCCTCCCACCAAAAGGGGCCCCGGGCCACCCACATCTTAAATCCGGCCCTGGGTAACTTTTACTCACCAGTGAAACCACCAATAATAACAACATTATTGTTTTCAGAGTAACGTACTACCTACTAGACTACTTTGAAAAAAGTAACAAATCCCCAGTAAAAAAATCTGAGCAAAATCATGACCATGAAATATATTTTGTGAAATATTTCCTTAATATTGGTTCACTTTGTATCGGTACACAATGAATATGGCATTTATACTGAAGCACAATAGCAATTTAAATTACATCTTTGAAATATCGCCTTGATTAAAACAATGTATTTAGTGGTTGCCATGGATGCAAGTGATAAAAATAAAGTGATAGGTTCCCAAGGAAAATATTTTTTATCACTATAAAAACACACGATTTGTTGAATTTTGAAAAAGTAGGTATGGCATTTGATTCGATAATAGGAGATGCAGGAAATAGTAAAATCAACCTATTAAACAAACAAGGTTTTAATAACTTAATTACTAGGGGGCGAATTGGGAGAATGCCTTTTTATCAGTTTTGTAGGGCGCTTAATCAGACTATGCCAAAATTTGTTTTATAAAGCATAACATCTTTTGAAACATAGTTTAATTTGCCTAAACGCCTATTTTTATTGTTTACTGCTTATTCTGCCTACAAACGCCTAAAATTACTATTTTGTTGCCTAAACTTGACATTTTCAAAAATAATTTTGTTTGTATGTATGTTAGAACCTCACATGGAATTTGTACAGTACCTTGACTCCCATTTTCTTGTGTATAAAAAATATTTTAGAAGGAAAAGATATACCAGTACCTCACCATTTTTGCTGAGGATGTGCCTAATTGTAAATATACTTTTTGGCAGAAAACCGACAAGCATTTACTACTGAAAATATTTTAAAAACCGTAGTCTGTTATGCTAATACAAAATTTAGTAACAATAATAATAATAATAATTAAAGTAATTGGAAATTATGACATGATTTATACTGATTTATATTTTATGTAAAGTTATTTTTCTCTACTCTCAATATATAAATTAAATACTACTTTCATTCTCAGAATAAAAAAAAATACATAAAATGCTTAAATTGCCTATTCGAAGATCTTATTGCTTATTTCAAGTTTTTTTTACCTATTTCAGAAGTTTTTCCTGCCTATTCTCTTGCCTATTTTCACAGCTTTAGTGGCCTAAAAGTCCGCTCCCTAGTAATCACGAAAGCGGGAGTGGAAATCTGTTATTTTCACTGGAATTTCCCATTTTGAAAATGCAAAACTTAATTTGTTGACGTTACTGGTGTTACCACATGCAAATTTTTCTTTATTGCGAATTATATGTTCTACCTATTTAAATTATGATCAACTTATTTAGAAATTGTCAAATAGAGGCTTAAATTTGTATAAAATTGTTAGTAATGACACTTTAGTAAGTCAAAGCAAACTTGAACTTTCCAGCAGCGTATGTAGAATTTATTTTCTGAGATAATCAATGATTTCGATGGGTAAAAGGTATTTAGTTAAAGAATAAAAACCAACATACTCGTAATACCGCATATTAAACCAAATTATATTCTTAGGATTTTATTTTATTTTATGGGGAACGTTACATATGTCTAATCTTCTACTGTTAGGTATTTAGCCCCATTTTGAGAAATCACAGATTTAAGTAGGTCGGTACTGACAAATTATATTCATTTTTAGAGTTGAAATATACGAACTCAGATTTTACCCTGGAAAATTTTCCTAATTCCAATTCAGTCACTCCATACAGATACAATTTCGTCAACGCATAGGTCTAATTATGTATATTTGCCCTATCCTGTAAATATACCGTACTTTCTATTCAATTGAAATGATCGTATATAACGATCCTATATTTTTGTGTTTCGGTTCGGACGTGTAAATGGTTATCTATCTGCGAGGCTTAAGACTATTAATTTTGTATAGATTGCGTAAGTCTAAATGAATATGGATGTAGATATTTTACGATGAATTCGCATCTTATGATCTTATAATTGTTGTCTGTTATATAGTAAATAACATACATGCGAGTATATTCTCATTTTTTAAATGTCCTTAGTACACGATGGGCTACTTAAAACAATAATTGAAGGAACTCTTGAACTACGTACTTTACGAGGGCGACCAAGACTACGCTACATATCGCAGATAATAAACGATACGGATTGTAACAGCTACACCCATTTAAAAAGACTGGCATCAAGAGGAAAATGAAGACGCTGCAGGAAACCAATCTTTAGGATTGTTAACCGAGGGACAGAGAGAGGGATTACTTATATGACAATTTTAACAATTTCCGCATCCGTTTTTGAAAAATAAGATGTAGATAGAATCAAAAATTTTTACTTATAATACAATTAGTAGTCAAAGTTATGTCGACTATTTTTGCAGTGGTAACACGAATGTCCATTGCGCTTTGGTACGATTCGGACTAAGAATGGTATTCTTCGACTATTTAATGAACCAAACTACTTTTTCAAATTAGTTTTCAGTAAATCTAGAAACAAACTACGCAATTTCTATAGTAACAGAACACTAGTATTGACTTTTTCTAATAAAAATCACATTTGTTTAAAATAGTCACTTGAATACCTTCTAGGAAGATATATCCACTGATATTTTTTTGATTGGTCAAGAAACGTCAGAATTCTGGATTTTCATTGGTCACTTTTTGACAGATGACAGGTGAATTGAATAGTCATATACAATAGCGCGAGCGGTCGACGAATTGCCGAAAATTTTTGTCAAAGTATTTATTGCTTCGATATAAATTGGTCGAGTGCGACAGCACGAGACCAATTTTGAAGCAATGAAGCACTGATTGGTGGCAAATGACATAAATACTAAATTATGATTGGTGAATAGTTAACTTGAAGGGGATGAGTTGAATAGTCACGAAAGTAATTTAAAACTTATTGTTGAAGCATAGGCACTCTACTAGTACTTACATTTATAGGAACTGAATAGTATAAATCATGGTTAATAATGTTAATATGGCAAAAAAGTCGATTTCCCTTACATTTTAATACCATATTATTATTAAATAGCTTGCTAAGGTATAATTGCGTTTTAATGTATTGTTGACGTTGAAGGATTGTTTGCACACCGTAATTAAATTTCAAATGAGCCGACAATATTAAAATTTCAATAAATCAGCATAAACTGTTATACCGACACTAGCATAATTTGACATCGGAAACATTTGTTTTGTGACGTTCAGTACGAGCAATTGTGTGGTTGACAGTAATACAATCATAATTTATACAAACAATGAAATATCTAATGTTCAAATTCTGGATTCTAGCGTTGGTAAAAAATAAACTTCACATTCAGTTTTAAGTGCTTACTAATCATTGCAATTGTTGAGATTCCTTCGGTATAAAGGTAAGAAATGGAATTTAATTAGCCACTTTTAAATAAACAAAGATTTATTATTGCTCTGTATTTATAAGACTTATTTTGTTGTCAGAAACTGACATATGTCATAAACATCAGGCAGCAAAACTCAAATTAACTTTTCTACTTTTAACAGTTAACTTAAGACAGTGTTGCCCAGAGTGTTTTATAACTATGAATAGCAATTTACACATAGATTATTTGCTTAAAAATTTGATAAATTTTACTTATTTGATTAATATTCAGCAGCTTGACTTTTTATTTTTATATTAAAACACTGTGACAAATTGTTTGTTGCAGTTTCTAATAAATCAGAATAATAGCACCCACCGAATACGATTAAACCTAGTGTTCTAACAAAAGTGAACAGTAATTTATTTTTAGTTTAAATATACCTAAGCTGTCACAAAATTATTAAGCACCGTAAATATACAGTATGTCCCCGGATTGGGTTACAAAGAAGGAAAAAAAGTTTATTATTGACTTCTCAAAAAAATCACTCTTTATAAAAAAACCCTGCTTGTTCTCAAACTAAAAATGCACTTGCCAAAATTTAAATATCCTCTTTCGTATACAGCGGAGGTTCGCAAACATCAAATGGCTCAAGAATCAAGTACCCTTATTTTCCAAAATATACAACAATGTTAATTGCAAATATTTTTTATCTACGACAGTGCGTAAAATTGCGTTTTAGTAGGCAGTTTTAAGTTTGTAAAACGACTGTTTAATAACATGTTTTCATTAGCTTACGTCGTTTGTAGTAACATGTTTAAAAGATTTCATTAGGCACGTTGTGAGTAGCAACGTGTTTTAAAATTTTTAAAACACGCAAAATTACGACCGGTTGCTGGTAATCCTAATTTAAATTTAATTTTTTTTATATTTACCGTGTTTTTTAGATTCTATCGTAGATAAAATATTGTACGATACACATGCGTAAAGCATCTTTAGTCACTCGCGGGGCTTAAAACGCTCGCTCACTCGCGTTTTAACTCTACCCCACTCGTGCCTAAAGAGTAGCTTTACGCACTTGTATCGTAAATTACTATTATAACATTTCTGTTAAAAATTATAATTACTTTGAATTGCTATTGATGTTTGGATAGCGTATTATAATTTTTTTAATATACCTGTGTTTTTTTGACACAAATATGAGATTTTTAGCATCAACGTTGGGTCACATAAATTTCAGGTCAAGTGAACGAAACTGAAATTCGACAATAGACTCTCATCGTATCCGTCAATAAATTAACTTTGAAGTATCACGTTTGATAATTCGCAGGGTAGTCGAAAAATAAGAAAAAACCAGTGAAAATTGTTTCTTAGAGCAGGTACCTGTGACTTTATATTTGACACCTACTTTTAATTCTAAGCAACTTTTTCAAATAACATTATTGTGTACTTTGAAAAATAAGGGTGCTTTATTCTTGAGCCATTTTCATATTTTCGAACCTCCGCCGTATACGAAAGGGGATATTTAAATTTTGGCAATTGCATTTTTAGTTTGAGAACAGGCAGAGTACCACGTAACCACGGAAAATTTTTATTAGGCATTAGATTATTTTATTCATTTACTTGCTAATAATTAGTGTTACTCTTTATCAATTTTTAATTTATCTGAATACGTTTGCGGATAAAATATTATATGTTATTCGGAGTAAAAGTGACTTTATGTGGCTTAGCTGAATTATTTGCCTCACTAACGTTCGGCTAAATGAACTTCAGCTTCGCCACATAAAGTATCACTTTTACTCCTAATAACATAATCTACTATTTTTCCCTCTTTGTAACCCAATCCGGGGACATACTGTACATATGATGTAGCTCCATGTGAAACTCATTTTATATATTTTTCATTACCATAATCGCAAAAAAGTAACTGGTAGTCAGGTAATCAAAATATGCAAATAGTGTAAATATTCATTATTACTTAGGTAATGATACAGCTGTATAATAAGGAACGATTGCTCTAAACGTGGCTTCTACTTCGGAATTATCATACTTTATTAAGTATGAGTACATAAGTTTCTCTTCTTATTGCATACTTTATTTCATTACTTTTTTTGTTATTTACCAATTGGTTTACCTCAGTAATAAACTGTCAACCAAAGTGATCTCGATTGTTTTTGCAACCCCAAATAAATTCTAAAGCATTTTAAAAGTGAGAAAATGTTCAGTTCGCTTTAAAAGGGTATCATAGAGAGTCGTAATTTGAAGACCCGCAAATGCCGGCTGTATTTATAATTTTTTTTTAAATCGGCAGTGAAGTATACCTCGAAATCGTCATTAAAATACGAGAAATCGGCAGTGAAGTAATCCATTATTTTACGACTTTTTGTAGGCGGCTGGACGATAGGTAAACGTCAAACGACGTCAACATAACCTACAAAAGTTGGTTAAAATGTTATAATTACACGATTTCTCAACAAAAAACATAATGTACTCCTCGGCACTGAAGTTCTTTTTTATCCCTCATGTGGTTTATTCGCCTTGGCCCTGCTACAGTAACTATATACAAGACAGTGTAGCCATACGATTCTTGGCCGCCATTTTCAGGCTAATTTGAGTCTAGAGATATACAATACCTTTAGAAATGATTCAACATTTTTGAAGGATCATTATTTTGGCGCTACTTATTTTAACTATTTTATGTTGGCTACTCGTGCAAGTTATGTTTTGACGTTGGCATTTTTCATTGGCGTTCGTTCGTTCTGCTTTGAGGTTTTAATGTTATTTTCAATTAGAATCAGTCTAAGCGTACACACCAACGGAAACCAAATGGAACTAGAGCCTGTTCATTTAGTTATGGGCAAAACAAAACCTTTCAAATCTAACAATTCTAAATTGTCACTTATAATACCATGAGTAGTCAAAGTTATGTCGAATATTTTTGCGGTGGTATCGCGAATGTCTATTGCGCTTAGGTTCGATTAGGATGAGTGCGCTAGCACGAGTCCTAATTTTAAGCGCAATGGACATGAGTAGTGATACCACCCCAAAAATATTCTACTTAACTTTGACTAAGAATGGCATTCAAGGGACTATTCAATGAACCAAACTACTTTTTCAAATTAGTTTTCAGTAAATCTAGCAACAAACTACGCAATTTTTGTAGTAACAGAACACTAATATTGACTTTCTGTAATAAAAATCACATTTGTTTAAAATATTCATTTGAATACCTTCTAAGAAGATATATCCGCTGATATTTTTTTGATTGGTCGAGAAATGTTAAATTGTGGGTTTTCATTGGTCACTTTTTGACAGATGTGACAGAAGTGAATTGAATAGTAAGCGTCGACCAATAGCAGAGAAGACATCCGAATAGCAATACTGTCTTGTATACAGCTACTGTAGGCCCTACGGGCCTCGGCAACTAAATCCACATTCGCGATAAAAAGTTAATCTTCAGTGCCCTGGTATACAAACTACTACTTGTTAAATCGGCAGCGAAGTATCTCGAAATCGTCATTAAAATACGAGAAATCGCCAGTGAAGTAATCCATTGTTTTACAACCTTTTATATTCTTGATACAAAGCTAAACTTCAGTGTCTTGGTATACAAACTACTACTATTATGCCCATTTTTTCCTGATAAGTCATATTTAGAGGCTTTTTCCACCATCTGCAATACATCACAAGAAAACTCTTCCAAAACTACCAAAACATTAGTTGCTAGAGTAGATATGGAGCTTTATACGACGCAAAATAGAGTTTGCAGTTAACTCATAAATGGGTAGAAATGGAACGTTTCTATCGAAATTTATATCTACTTACGTATATCTAAAGCTGGATAGTCACGTTGACAGGACATTTACCGATCGAAGACAATTATTGTCTGAGATCCGTAGTTCCATAACGTTCGTGATGCTTATGACGTTTTTTGCGCGATAGAAATGTATTTTTCTTCAAACGTCAGTAAAATGTGACATTATGCCACAGAATAATATGTTGGTGGCACTGTAAGTCTATGTCAAATTCGTGGTTAGCAGGTTAGGTTTTGCGTCAGTCTGTGTCAAAACCTAACCTGCTAACCTCTAACTTTTACTTACCGTTCTAGAACGGTAAACACAACTTACTGATTTGGCAACAAACGCGGTAACTAAGCAAAATCGTTCTATCGTGCAAAAATCAGTTTTATTTCGGAAGATGTGACCCGAAAGTACAGAAAATAGCGTACATACATCGGGACTAAGAGGCCATTTAATCCCGTGTGTGATTTTTCCTTGCCCTGGTAATTAAATGGCATACTTTAGTCACTTGCTACATACTGTACTACTTTCTAAATTTCCTATATAGTATAATATATTTTATTTTCAAACGCCATAAAAGTGACAACTTATGTGACTTGACAGGCAAGGTAAATGAGTTACTTTTATGCCTATACATAAAAGTGGTTACTTTTAGGCCGGTTCAGTAAAAGTTCTTCAAAACTTGATTAGCTTTCGAATATGTTGATAATGGCCCACTTCATTGTCGGGAACTAATGTAGACGTCGATTCTCGACAATGGTCATTTTTGAAATATACATTTGTATATTTATTTATATTAGTGAAAATAAAATAGCATATGCTATTCAGAGTAAAACTGATTTTGTGTGTCTCGCCCGGACTTGTCTGACTCGGTTACGTTCGTCAATAGGTCTTCCGGTCTCAGCGCACAAAATATCACTTTTACTGCTAATAGCATAATATACTATTATCAATAGTAATATAACAAGGGCGAGACATACTTACCTATAATTTTGGTTGCAATGAAAACTGTCCCGAGGGTTTGATCGATGGCAGTTTTCTAAAGGCAACCAGCACGATGACTCTTGGCACGGGCAAAATTATATGTAACTGTGTTGCCCGCGTTTATATTTTGAAGATTACTACACAAAACCCGTTTACCAATTATGATTTAAAATTGATCTAATAATGCCAAAAAAACTCAAATTTCTTGTTTCTTGCATTTCTATTTCTAATTATGACGTCATCTACGGGGTCGATAATCATCCCTAGGACGTTTATCCCTTGATAAGCAGCCCAACGGAGTTTATCAGGTAATCAGTTCGGGATTGGTAAATTTTCGAAAAATGCATGATTTTCATTGGATGATATCAGTCATGTGACAGTTGTGTGTCTCCGGATGGAGTTGACAAAAGGAAAATAATATTATGGATTTTACGACAAAAAGTCATTCTTTAGAAAAAGTTCTGCTTGTTGAATAAATAAGTTTACCATTCGAAAATCTAAAATTAAATGTACAGGATGTCCATAAATTAAGATAACATGAAAATGCTTCAAAAGAGAAGTACCATTTATTGCATTTTAGAGTTTACTGTTAATAGAAAAAGTTCCATAAATACATAAAATTAGTTAAAATACAACATAAATTTAGATTGTTATGGTTGTATGTTAAGTTTAATTAAGATAACGTGTTAGCTTGAATTTAATGTAGATAATCATAATTTAATCTTGTCGATCAAAGGTTGTTGTTTTGTCATTGCATTGTATTGAACTGTCAAACGTGATTATGTAGATTTTTCACTTCAGTTATTTTCCGTTTTTCCCGTATTTAAACTAAAAAAAATGCAATAAATGGTACTTCTCTTTTCATGTTATCTTAATTTATGGACATTCTGTACATTTAATTTTAAATTTTCTAATGGTAAACTTATTTATTCAACAAGCAGAACTTTTTCTAAAGAATGACTTTTTGTCGTAAAATCAATAATAAAATTGTTTCTTCTCTTGTCAACTCCATCCGGGGACACACTCACTCACTGACTCATCAACGCCCAGACCAAACCCTTGGACCTAGAAAATTTAAATTTTGCATAGAGGTTCCCTTTATGATGTATACAAGGAATAAAAAAGGATCTTTCGAAATTAAAACTCTAAAGGGGTAAAATGAAGGTTCCAACTTTGTATGGAAAAACAATATTAAATAGACATTTCGACTTGAAACTTCGTAGGAGTACTCCTAAAAACAAATATGTAAACACATATTTCCTGATTTTCCGAAAATCAACCCCTTATGGGGTGAAATGGGGTAAATATACCTAAAATTCCGTATAATTGTCGTTATTGATTATTTTTGGGCAGAACAATGTTTGCCGGGTCAGCTAGTAATCGATCATATATTATTAAATGCTGATTATGGGTTGATCTTCATTAATAATATTGGTGATTCTATTATTAAAAATAAAATTATTAATATTTTAAAACGTTCTTTTCCTTGTAAAGGTTGGAGTCTGTATTCAAGATTATGGTCAAATGGAAAAATAAATATAGTTTATCGCATTTAATTTGGAAATGTACTACATTTCTTCATTCAAAATCGATAATAAATGTGGTACTTTTATCATTAGCAACACTTTTATCCCTAGCAACGGCGATTCGTTTTACATTTGGCAATACTGAAGTGTGATGTTGGTGACACTGTAAGTCTATGTCAAATTCGAGGTTAGTAGGTTAGGTTTCGCGTCAGTTTTGACATAGATTGACGCAAAACCTAACCTGCTAACCTCGAATTTAACAGACACTTACAGTATCACCAACAACACACTTCAGTACTGCCAAACGCATAACATCAACTGGAGCTGCTTATTGTGTTTTAGTACATAGGAATGAGTTATGCTCATCTTGGTTATGTTTTGACAGTTAGTGTCACTTGTATGTAAAAATTTAATATTTTTCATTCCTTATGAAATACGATAAAATAGTATACCCAACACGTTAGAAAAGTGGTTTTTCTGAACTCGTATGGCCGTTTAAGTATTCGCTACCGCTCGTATTCAAACACGCCATACTTGTTCAAAAAAACATCACTTTATTCAACTGGTAGAGTAATATACTATTAATGACCCTCACTTACTACTCGTTACTTTTATTTTGCAAGAAGCACTATATTTTTCATAAAATGTTTTTAGCTAACTATTTTTAATTTCTTAACGTGGCGAAATACTAAAAAAGCGTCATGACTGATTTTGTTGTTATTAATAATTATATTTTCAGTTTTCTTTAATTTCCGCGCTTTTACTATTCAACTACATAAAATAAGTCAATAGAGAGAGAGGTTTATATTAATTTTGCTTAATAGGACTATATTAAGGATGTAACTTTTAAAACTGAAACCAAGTGTAAGGATTTGGGCGTCTACGATATTCAGAAATATAATTCAAAAATATAGACAAATATATTATAATTGAACCATTTGATCAATAAAGTAAAAATATATAGTGGCACGCATTTTACCAAAACTTATCACTTTTTCACACAGCCGATTATCAACAGAGTAAGTGCTGCATCTTAGAAACAAAGAAAAGTTTTCTGATTGTTTTAAAAAGTTGTGCCTCCTGAACTACCAACAATTTTTGATAACAGCGTTATTAACCAACGTACAAGCGTGAACATTCAATTCTTGCAAAATGACTGGAAGATGTGCTAGAGATATATTTAGAATTTGGAGCACTGTTATCTTGATTTAGGCAGGATGGTGCACTACACCGTAGTTTCTTTAATAGGTCCCGGGTGGTGTAGCTTGAACAAGCATTCACGTTCGATCAGTAGAGTTAAGCAACGCTCTTTTTGGTCAGAACTTGGATGGGGGTTCCATGGCTGCTTCTCTCGACGCCTCGTGATACGGCTGTCACGGAAATATTGGTCCCGAATGTCATAATAACATCATGACAGTCGTTAGTGGGGTTGGAAGTCCCCATAAAATGTACAGCGATGCCTATAATTGGCCTAACGGCTGTTGGATGAGTATCAAAATAAAAAAATACATAAAAATGATTTAAATAGGGTTTTTGTAAATTTGTTAGTTTGGCTACTTCGGTTACCAAATATTGCAATATTAGATATCTTTACTGCGGATAAACATAAAACTGGTAATATGTAAAAACCTATGAAACAATAAATAAATTTAAAAATATATTACCAGCAATACATTTTGCTTACAAAAGGTGCGTGTTTATAATAGACGATTTTCATATATGATGGCGAAAATAAAACACTATTGAATGTCACAAAACCAACTTGTCAGTGTCAACAAGTGTCAGTTTTCTCAAAAGCGTTGCAAGTGGGAATAATGACTGTAACATGCAATGTCTTTGGAAAAATTGACACTCACAAGCTGGTTTTGTAATATCCAGCCTCTAACAATATATGTAGTACATATAAATTTTTATTCCGTATGTTTTGTCTGCTCTTTCTTCTTCTTTTCTTTCTTCTTCTTCTCTTACTTATTTTTCTTTATTTTTATGTTTATTCTAAAACTCAAGCTAATTTTATTTCTGGGTGTTTCTTCCGATTGTTCTCTAATTCTGTGGTTTTCATTCCATCTCTCCTTGTATTATTAACTATTTCTATCAAAAAGTTAATTTGGGCCTATTATATTTGGATTTCTATTTAGTATTCTTGGATTAGTTCCAATTTCACTTCGTTACAGCGAATTTGGAGTTCCTCTTGCTATTATTTACATGCTATTCTCATGATTTTACCCTTCGATTAATGGAACCTCATTTTTTTTCTTTCTGCTTGTTGTGTTCATACGTTTAGTGCTCTTTTGCGAAAGGTTTTCCATTATTAAAAAGTGCTTGTGCGTATATCGGTGTTCGAATCCGCTACAACTGTGGTATTTCTTTCATCTTGTTTATATAGTTCTACAACAATATTCATCTTGTGATAGAAAAGGACGGGTCTCAAACTATCACCTTGTTTTACGAACAATTGTATTTCAAAAAGTTCAGAACATCCTTCGCCGATTTGTACTTTTTCATATAATTCTGCCTTCAAGTTTGTAATGGCTGTTCTCAAATTTAGGGTGACTTCTAGTTCATCAAAGGCTATCCAAAATTGTTTTTTTTGGGACTGTATTGAAAGCAGCGTTGAGGGCTAGAAATACTAGATGAAGTAAAATATTATCTTGGGTTTGTCGATTTGGTCTAAAGTCTGCATGTTCTTCAAATTCTTTTATATCTTGTCTAATTTTTTTCAGTAGCTTAACATTTTGCGTGTTACATTAATAAAAATATATAATTTATGAGAGGTTTTGAAATTCTAATATTTTCAACTTTTTTCTCTAAATGAAGCGAGGCTTCATCGGCGCTCCAGTGAAAGAACTACGTAGTTAACGACTCGCGTACGAACCCACATTGAAGGCTTTCGGAGCACGGAACATGTAGTTCTTCTAGGGCCTATAGAGTTGCGAAGCACTATAACAAGCACCAAGAATGTAGTATAGCAACACCAACAATCTGGATAGAAACCGCAGCACACCAAAAATTCAAAGCTGCAAGTAGTCTGTAGCCATAATACTGAATTCTTGAATTTTGTCCATTTTGAGAATCAAAATAAAATAAAACGTTTAATGTACCACATGCGTAATCAGGATTATAGCTCTCGAGAAATTTAAAGCTCTTCGCTTCGCGTCGTGCTATAATCTATTGAGTATGCCCTTAATACGTAAATAACTATTAAAATACGCAAATTACTTCTCTCTGGGAGAACACACCGGGTTCTTTCTGCCAACCTGCTGCTGTGGAAAGCAGCGTCATGGCCTCAGCATTCAGCCCTGCAAACTGCCTCAAGCCTTCTCCAAAACAAATATAGTTGGATAAGCACAGATCCTCAACAGGGGAATGCAATTCCAGTCTGCATTTCATCAAGAAGGAAATGCACGGCATGTAGGCCAACTGAGCAAACCTACCTGCCTGCAAACGGTATAACCTACCTGCAGCTCTAAACCGGCCCTCAAATGACCCAGATTAAAAGGGATATCGAACAGATACCAAACAGTGGCATGCTAAAACGCCTAGGACCAGACGAAGCACTTCACGGTAATATCTTTTGGGATGACAAGAAAAAGTGTAAGAAATCTGACATTTTCAAAATCTACCAAAAATGTTGCCCAAAATGGTAAAATACAATCTTGAGTCCAATAAGAAAGCATAAAATGGCCTAGAAGTTAGGCAAATTCTTGCCGAAATGCAAATTTAAAAAGGTAACGGTAAACGCAAATTTGGGCCATTACACTGCTTCAGTTATTTCGAGATTTCTATGTTCCTCAATTTCTAAACTTCTGCCTCTTCTTGTTCTTTATCTTGCGAAATGTATTGTTATAGTAGATTCTCCAAGTGTGTAGTATTTTCTTTGATTAAAAGAATGAAAAACAGCTAAGGTGTTATCTTCTTTTTGAAGGGTTCTAGCTGTGTTTCCATTTTATCTTCTTATACTCTTTTAATAATCCTCCAAAAGTGTCTCTTATTTTTATGGAATCTTGTCTCTACCTTCTTTCCAAGCTCCTTCTTGTTTTATTCTCTTTTAACTTAGTTTTCGTTTTGTATGTATTGTTATGATATTGCTACAAGGAGGGGTTTAAAAATCAGATTATTAAGATTAAAAGAATACAGTATTTAAAATTACAAAGATGAATTTAGATGTGAAATGGATATCAAAATTATTAAGATGTATTTAGAAAAGAAAGGAATTAAAATTTATAATTTAATTAAATGAAGTTAATTGAGAAACGTAGGATTTTAACCTTAATATCTGAAATGAAATTGGAAGTTAATGACAAATACTTTTTCGAAATATACTATTTAACATAGTAGATATTAGTCATATAAAAAAGATTTAATAGTGTGTTGGACTGTAAACAAGCTAGATCGCTAAGGAGATAGTTTATTGATTAGAATAAAAATGTTGATAACGAAAATGATGTAATACAGTTTGTAACGTTTGAAATTAAGAAATAAACCCCTTTCTAAAAGTTTTTAAATACATATTTGGTAAAATAAAAGAGTTGCGATTGAATATAAATTTGGCGTAGTGAAGAAGAATAAAAAACTAAACTGTTAAAAGAAAAGATTAGCAAACTATATATAGATGGATGAAGATTAGAATGGGGTGAGAAAACCAATCTAATACAGTTATGATCTACAAAGGCAAATAAAAGTAAGGAAATGTGAATTTAGTTTATTGTGGAATTACATTGCCTTGCATGAATTGGATAACAAGGAATGGTTTACAAAGGAAGTAGATTACATCGACATCATTAGTAGAGTGAGCATATTTGTGAGGCTTGTCAAGTGACATCTTGTGGCTTGAATCTGGTCAAGGTTCGTGGTGCTGGATTGAAGCAGGCTCCATACGTGTGATTTGGTTGTGCATTAGAGTAAAAACATCTACAGCTGAGGTCGATTTGGATGCATACTATGGTGGAGGTGTAGATGCTGATTTGGAAAGGTGAGTTGTTTTTCGTGTGTTCCTGTGGCGAACTGGGTTCCTGCGTTGATTTGGATCCGGATTCTGGACATCTTGGCAGTTGGTTGTCAGTTGAGGCTTTCGCCGTGGCTTTGAGTGTAGCAATTTTGTAGCGTGGTGAGTTGCAGAGGTGGATGTATTAGGTTTGATAGAGAAGAGTGTTAAGCCCAATAAAAGGTAACAAAATACAGGTACTTAAAATAAGAACTGAAAGAAAATAAAGAGTGAAGTGAGTTTATTTTAATTAAGAAAGTACTTACAATATGAGCTTGTCGAATGACAAATGTAACGATGAAGTACTGGTAATTGATTTTTCAAAACTAGTTTGAAGTGTCACTTGACAGATGTATTGAGTTGTCATATAATCATCAAATTTCAAAATATAAGCAATCTAGATTATAAAGAGTCCGATCTGATTTTCAGTCAAGTGTTTATACTGAAGCTAGCAGTAAATAATTTTGATTCTCCATAATAAAATGTAGGTAAAATAATTTTAAAAAAAATTTGATTGAGAATAAATTAAAGTAAAGGTTTATACATACAATTATAACATAAAATAAGTTGGGCACACAAAGTGGAGCTAGTCATCTTAACAATATATACGTAGATGGTATTCATTTCATCGGCTTGATTCCTGGTGTATCTCTTCTCAGCTATTTCCTTTTCTTTTACATTTTATTTCTTCTTCTCGTTTCTCATCTTTTGTTGTCACACGGTTCTTCTGCGGCTCCACGTACTATAAGTTATTGAGCCCACTAGAAGCAAAACTCTGCGTTTACACTGTTAGTGAATTTGTACTAGAGGCACACTGTTAGGTTGAGTTTACTACATTACTCAACCAGCAAAAGTGGCCCACTAGATGGCACTACCACCAACGGAGATCGTAATATCTGATTTTGCTTGAAAATGTCCTAGTTTTAATGTAAACTGTGTTTCAAAAATGAACTTACATAGTTTTGCATCTAACTTATAGTTTCACTTAGTTTTGCATTTGAATAATGGCCAAATTTTGAAAGTTAATTAAAGTTTTACCTTTACCAATTCATAATTGACTATGCACAGATTGTTTAATTAACACGGTACGGTCGGCTCCTTAGAAATCGGGACAATACTATGATACATTTTGCATGTATTTCTAAGTGTATAAACTGGAATTTTGCAGTTGTTTTAACTGTTATGTAATTTTCAAATGTTGAGTCTTCTGGTTGATAGTAAAATTCCAATAATACAAAAAAATAATACTACATCAAATATTACAACACAACATATTGTGTGTCTCGATTTCTAAGGCGCCGACTGTACCTAAAATTATATTTTTTATAGAGCTATTTTTATTTTTTGCTTTAAAACAAAATAAAAAGTAACAAAAAAAAAGTACACAAATAATTGTTTCACTTAATTGTCGCTGAAATTTTGGTTGTCAGTTTCAGTATCTTCTTCCTGAATTTCTTTGTCTCTAAGCTTCTTTAGTACAATCAATAATTTTGTGGAATTCTAATTTTAGGTCCCTTCTCCCATAAATTCAGTAATGAATCTTTAACAAAGCATAGATAAACGCCTGTCATATTAAGATATCAACAAGTGGGCAGGGTCATGTGACGTGAATTTTGAGTTGTGATTGGTAAAAAAAAAACACACAGTTTTGCATCTAACATGCTCACATTTTCACTGAGTTTTGCATCTGACATCGATGTTTACATGCCTATACAATGTAAAATACCGAGTTACGTATCTTTAATATTTCATCATGCTATGCTCCTTAAAACAACTCATCCATTGATACCAATATCTAATTTTTTGTATTTTTTGCACATACCGAGTTTTGCATCTAGTGGGCTCATATACACTGTTATATTTTCTATGTTTCTTTCTTATGCTCTAAAGGTTTTTTTGTGTATCCTTTGATGATCGTATAATGCGATTCCTAGCGATTCCTATAAACATTTGATTATCAATGTAAAAATAAATCATTATTGTTTATTTCGGTTTATGGTTTTAACATGAAAAATGTTTAACGAATTGGATGTGTGCTGGTAATACGGGGTTCCAGTAGCGTATGCAACGCTTAGAAAGTGCTCAGTTTTCGCGAATTTTTGCAAGTTGTACGAATTGCAGTTGAATTTTGTTAGTGTCATTTTGAAGATCCCGTCAAGAGCGAACTTTCTGGAGAGGTTATGAAAACGTAAGATTAAAGGAGGGTAAAATACGGAGACTAAACGATTTTTTGGTAACGAAAGCGTTCGGTGCTGTTACATCGCATACTTTTTGAAATATCCAAATGTGATTTGGGGCTAGTTGGAAAGTGGATGAACCAATGCTCATGGTACTAGCTGTGTTTTTGGTGTCTGCGATGCACGAGGGCGAAGTTACAGGGGTGTAAAGGTGAGGTGCGTCTGTAGCAAATTGGACGTTCGCATAAGCAGGGGGAAAGAAAAAAGGTCGAATTTTTTTTTCGCCAGTATGTGGATGAATCGGCGGGTTTTTTAGAATTTTGCTGCCCAGGTGGATTTGGGGGTTGCAAAATGGGGTAAACGTTATAAAAATCAAAAAAAACCCTTAAAAACAATATTTGTGTAAAATTTGTTGTTTGGAGACTTTCTACTGGTCGATTGTAGTTTTTAAAAAAAATCCGGATGCAGTTGTGGAGGGAGTTTTTTGTCTTATTTTATCAATTTTTAAATCAGAGAAATGTGCAATTTTCTGGATTTGTGTGAAATTGTAAATTTGCAAGTAAATATGAAATAGCGTGATACTAACGGAATGTCGGATTGTATGTTTCTTTAACATGAATAATATTTCGTGGGGTTAATATCATTGCCGCGCTGCACTTGTTGACAGTCGGTGGTAAAATGGTAGACGGCTACTGGCAGGGTTGGGATGTTAGTGTTAGCTGTTTGTACTAAAACATAATGCGTTATTGGAAAAATTGATGAAGACTTTAAAAATATAAATACATATACATATGTATATGTAGGGAAAATGGAAAGTTTCTTATTTAGTTTAGACAATGTAAAAGCTCCCCAAACAACAATTTTTTTAAACTGTATTTATTGGACAATTAACACAAAACTAAAGATACATATCGACTAAACAACTCCAAGATCTATTTGCATCTAATCCCTTTTCACACTACCACGTTCCTCCTAATAAAAGCAGTAAGTCTTTGCTCCAGTTGCTATATTTGGTATTAAAGCACGTTTCATAAATAAACCATATAAACTATGAATAATAATACGAGTATGTAGAGCCGCCGAGCTGATGTCTTGTAATTCACAGATCTCCTTCAAAACAGCTAACAAATGTAAGAATAACTCATATGCAATACATCTTCTAAAGTTATATAAAACAATTGAATACAATATCAAATTCAACACCATTATCTAATTGCAGATTAATATTAAATTGTACAAGGTGCTGAGAAGGTTCAAAATGTTAGTACGTATTGATACAAACGTAAAATCATACTACTAAAATTAAATGAAGTATTTTGCAATTCTAAAATTGTTTTACTTAATGTTTGGTTATGTGACCTATACCCAAAAATTAGCTTGGCGTAAGTAGAAAAATGTGTTCTTTCAAATTCCGTAATAAAAAACGGCTTGCCATTTAAAAAAGCATTGACGATGCCATACCTCTTACCTGGGTCACACTGTATGAATGTATGTTATTTGACAACATGCTCAAATACAAATAAAAATCGACGGGTCTCAGTTTTTTTTCAAAAGTTATTCCAGAACTTTTAACGAATTTATCTCTGCAACTTTACGAAAGCACTGTATAACATTGAGTTTCTCTTCCAGTTGCAGCTCAATACTCATTATTCTACTATAAACTGCTTATTTTATTACTTTATAATTTAGATTTAAAAAATCTAGTTACAAATAGCAAGAGCAAGAGTGGTGTGTTTCTGTCTATCAAAGTTTATAGGTATAATTATAGTTTATAATTACTACACTATTTTTTATTTTCAGGAAAGATGCCGCCAACAATAAGCAAGCAGTATTTTGATGCAGTGTCGGCATCATCACTCTCTTGTTTTAAAGTTTTGCATCCATCAACTAGTAGTTGCACGAAAGCTCTGTTCGACTTCATATTAAATGCTGCCATTGGCTCTTCTAAGTTCTTTTTATTTATATATACGGTATGTAATCTAGTCCCCCTTTATGTAGTAATTGCACGAAAGCTCTGTTTGACTTCATATTAAATGCTGCTTTGACTCTTCTAAGTTCTTTTTATTTATATATACGGTATGTAATCTAGTCCCCCCTTTATGTAGTAATTGCACAAAAGCTCTGTTCGACTTCATATTAAATGCTGCTATTGGTTCTTCTAAGGCCTTTTAATTCGATTCTTTTTTGTTAAATGCTTTTTGCTCTATCTCTTAAGGGAAAGTGGTGGGGGGTGTCCGAACATTTTTGGAAAGAAATGTCAATAACTTCAAAATGGCTGAACGGATTTTGTCAAACTTGAAGTCGTTGACAAGGGATTTTCTTAAGCTATCAACGCTGCCTTGAGCGGATTGATTTAGATTGCTTGTGTCGCCGCTAGAGGGCGTTTTACGACAACACTATAAATGATATGGATTTTCTCAAAAAAATTAAATGCATCGATATCACTTTTATTCCAACAGAAGATAGCCAAATAAGGGTCTACCACGCTAGTGAAAACCGCATTTCGATATTTGTTTCCTAACCTAAAATATCAGTAGAGAAAGTTAAAACTCAAAATAATGTCGCATCTTTGGGAATATTTTCAGTATACCTGCCATTATTAAATCCTAATTATCGTTCTTTTAGCAAAATATATAAATTTACTGTTAAAATACCAACATTATATTTTTTAAATGTCAATAATAATTAATACTTATTCAATATGATTGAATATTTCCTTTCTGTTCACACGAAAAACTTTGACCGTTAGATGACGCCTATCAGGATACTCCATTAAGGTTACTAAATCATAAAGGTACCGCCAACTGTGCAAACATATATCTTTTGTCTCTTTTAATTTGGGGTTCCTGTCATTAGTGTCTCACTCTCACTCTCACTTTCTTGCAATGCTCTGTCCTTTTTAATTTGGAGGCACAAAATTTTGAAATGGAATGGCGGTACCTTTATGTATTTAGTGACCTTATACTCCATCGCATAGATTCTTACAGAAACAGCTGCGTTTTCATTGTTTTGAAAATAAACACGAAACAAATCAAACACTTCTACAGGTGGAAAAGACATTTTTTACAAATAAGGCCACCAAAATGCACTATAAATAGCTGCAATATTAATATGATTGACACTTAAACAACACCATTATAATTTTTGCTATTTTTTTCCAAAGCACACTTGCATTTTAAAAATTTGGAATTTCAGTGGACAGAAGGGCAATATTCAATGATATTGAATGAGTATGAATTATTATTGACATTTTAAATATAATGTTGGTATTTTAACAGTAAATGTATATATATTTTGCTAAAAGAACGATAATTAGGATTTAATAATGGCAGGTATACTGAAAATATTCCCAAATATGCGACATTATTTCGAGTTTTAATTTCCTTTACTGATATTTTAGGTTAGGAAACAAATATCGAAATGCCGTTTTCACTAGCGTGTTAGACCCTTATTTGGCTATCTTTTGTTGCACTAAAAGTGATATCGTTGCATTTATTTTTTTTTGAGAAAATCTATTTTATTTGTAGTGTTGTCGCAAAATGCCCTCTAGCGAAGACACAAGCAATCTAAATCAATCCGCTCAAGAAAACGTTGATAGCCTAAGAAAAGCCCTTTTCAACGACTCCAAGTTTGACAAAATCCGTTCAGCCATTTTGAGGTTATTGACATTTCCTTCTGAAAATGTTCGGACACCCCCCACCACTTTCCCTTAAGAGATAGAGCAAAAAGCATTTAACAAAAAAGAATCGAATTTATCTCAGCTTTAAAACGGTGTCCATTTTAGCTATCTGTAATATAAGAATATTTCTCATAAAACGGGATTTAAAATTCAAGAATGCGATTACGCCCCCTGTCGGCCATTATAGAAACTTAAAAATAATTTCCAGCATTTTCTCTTGGCCGCTTTAGTTGTACATTTTTTTACCCCAAGTCTTTACGACAATTACTTTTCGAGGTAGGGCCGAGTGCCCTTCTTAATTGGCCACCCGGTACATTTTAATCAAAGTTGCTATCGAGGAAGCTTTCGTACTCATTTAATAAAACCGATAGAACGTGTTTTCTGATAGTGCTCTGTGTAGTGGACAATGCTGCATTCGCATCTCCATAATATTCACTATACACTGAAATAATGTCGTTTTTTCTATGCTTATTTAAGTCTGTAAGTCATATTATTTGTATTTAAACTTAAATCTGTCAGAATTAACTGTAAATTGTTTTATCGCATTTCATAATATATTTCTACATTCAAACTAGTTGAGTAAAGTGGTACTTTGCATCATAACAACCATTACAGCACAGCAGCGGCTTGACACAGACTGACGCAAAACCGAACCTGCTCTTCGAATATGACATAAACTGACATTACTACCAACAATACACTTCAGTATTGCCAATCGTAAGACGAATCGCCGTTGCTGTGCTGCAATGGCTAACCTGCTAACCTCGAATTTGACATTAAAGTTACTTTAATGTAATATATGTATGTATGTAATATCAGTCACCTCTTTTTACCTAGCGATATATTGGCTGGTGTTTTCTACTTTTTAGCGTCTGGCGGTGCGGTGCTCAACTTGGCTCTTGCTACGAGTTACAAAGTAGGATCACGCCTTTTGAGCTTGCGTAGCAACTAATGCGCCAGGTGTGTGTCCTGGTGACGTGTTGACCTTGTTACTTTATCTCTTAGGTCTGTGATTCTGAGTAGAGTACAGTTAATTTGGTACCCAACTGTGAATGGTCTCATCTGACTCGATACCGAAATGCGATAAAATAGTACACGGTCACGTTAGAAAAGTGATTTTACTGAACTCGTATGACTAACAGTGGTACTTAAACCAACCATATCCTTTCATCACTTTTCTAAACTAGTTGCGCAATTTTATTAGAAAAGAGCGAAAGACCTGTGACACAACGAAATTCGACTAATTTTCTTGTACGATCTACTCGCTATTCACGTTTTACATGTTTGAAATTTTAGTTACAAGCAATTTCCGACCGGAATAAAATTAATGGATCGTACATCAAAAAGACGATCCGGAGCTATCTACGATCTCTTGTTTTCGCATTATGTTTTGGATTTAATTTTCATGCTTCTCTATGTCTTTTTAGGTGAGTGCCTTTAATTAGTTATCATATATCTTTTATTTTGTTCCCTACATTTTACGAACTTTACACTCTATATGAAACAGTTAAAACTCATTCTACTGTATTATCATAAAAAAATCGTTTTGTCTACTTAGTGTTAATATCCGCTTATAAAATAGGCAATTAAATGTAGTAATTATAGTTGAAAGCATGTGATTTTTTATTTTACTTTAATATTCACATAGACGGGTTATAAGGTTTTAATGACCACTCGTTTTTTTTAGATGAGATAAAATGAGAGTCAATTGTCAAAATAAAATTAGAATATCTTAAATCTTAACACTTCCCTAAGTTTTCCTTTTACAACACAATGAGATTTTAATGGTTTCTAAATTTCAGTTTCATTTACACTTTATGTGCACAGTTAATATCCCTTCCCATACAGCATTTAATTTTTCATAGAATACTTAATAAATATCCAATTTAAAAAAGTTAGTTTAATTAATTCTATTTTATTTTTCTAGATGGTGTCTTAATAGATTTAGCTTTTACGCAGTGGCTTTAAGTGGTATGTGCGGTGGTTTAGCTGTATTGCTAAGACCACAACAGGATAGATCTCTAGACACCGCCATATTTTTAAATCTAGTAAGTACTATAAATTACATATGGTGCAATAGTAAGAAATGTGTAAATTTCATTTCAGGTCTCGGAAACACTTCTGCGTTACCTATACAGTGAAAATATTATAAAAAGAAGTTTTTTGAAGGAAACTATCCTATTTATGACGTGTAGTGCGATATTAATGTATTTATTGAAAAAACTTAAACCAGGAGCTAGAGTTGCGAATTTATGGCAAGTATTGTTTTTTTAAATTAAATAACTCTTAACTTAAAAATATAATGTAAATATGTATATGTAGTAAGTGGTTTAGTAAGTAGTTAATTGAATAGCTCATTAGAACGATTTTTTGATGAAATTTGAGAGTTATAACGCCAAATCTGTCTTGTAATCGCGAAAATTTCATATTCCATGCTTTATCAAATCTGTTTGTCTTTTTGTCCCTCTGCCTGTCCGTCTATTGGTAGTATAGCTCAAAACTATTTGTTGGACGAAGTCGATATTCTGTAAGCCGTTTATATGTCTGCCTGGTAAGAAGCCGAATATACTTTGTAGAAATATACATATACAGGGGGAGCACCTTAAAAAAATTAAATTTTGTTTATTTTTGCTTTAACTGAGGAATAGATAATAGCAAATATCGTATGCGGTTGAATTTTCTAATCCGAGGCCATAGCCAAAGTTTATAATCAACCAATTACGTTATTTGTATATTGGCCGTGTGCAGTTTAAAATTTTTCGTGATGCAGATTTTAAGAATAATTTATTAAACATAATTTAAAGATCACGAAATCCTTAACGGCCCGCGGCCGTTATGGATGATTTTCCATGTCTTTGTTTAGTTTAGTTAAAATACAATAACAGTATGGTAGTTTGACATAGCTCAGGCTTTACCTTTGACGAAAATAGGACTCAACAGATACAAGGTTAATGTTGTAAAAGAGACAAGAATGCGCAATGATGAGCTAGTTGTATTTAATGCAGCCGCATCGCATATACGCGAGGGGTTGCGCATAGGCTGCAATGATGAAATTTCGAATTTCATTTTGATTAGATTTTGTAATGGTATTAGAAAAAATAGCACTTTGAATATGCTATAAAAGTGATTTTTCCATGTTCGTGATAAATTAATCCACTCGCTTTGGATCGTTCGCTCGTAAATTAAATGTTGAGAAAGTCTCACTTTTTTTAACTTGCAGAACAATCTACTGTTAAATACGCCTAAGGCCTGAGGCTGAATGACGAAAATATATAACTTACCTAAGTAAACTGGGTGCAGCATTGGATTTTTTAATTATTTGACAGCGGAATTCTATTTAGATTTTTTAAAGAACACTACATGGTTCCAATTGGCACAACTTGAACATTTTTTGTTGGCTCAGTTTGAAAATACCTTTTCTGTCCGTTTATACGAAAGTGGCATTTTCTGTCGCCTGTTAGAGGTTTCCCGAAAATATACGTTTGGTTCCCTGGTCGGTTTCCAATGGAAGTGGGAGGGAATCTAATAGATTGATTCCCGTTGTCATTAGACACAATGTGATTAAGAATAAATTAACTAGCCTCCTGATTTTCATATTTCAATATTTTTGAATGCAGCTGAATACAAGAGATAGTCTCATGATAAAATGTAAGTATTATATGTATAACTCTGGATTAAAATGCAATTTTCTCCCTTGCATAATTACAATTGATTAGGTACTGTTGCTAAGTCTGGGGAATTATACTACATCCGCGGGAGGGAATAATACACTTTCCTCCCTAGTAGTACAAATAGCTATAAAAATGTGTTAGGTAACTTTTGATATTGTAAAACAAATGATCACCTTGGTGTTGACCAGGAACTGTTCAAAGTTGACAGGTGACTGATAAACCTAGTTGAAAACGACTGATTGAAATAAGAATTCGTATTCGTACATCAGATAGAAAAACAATTGACATTTGCTCAAGCACGTAACAATGAAGTTATTTTTACATTTAAACCTTTATAAAATGTGTTCAAAAAGAAATTACATAAGGGTTGGCCATCGAAAATAAAACTAATGTCGAAAGCAAGCTGTAGGAACAGCTATGTTTAGAATTTTCAATCACGATATTAGCATATAATATAAACTAACAATAAGAACAACAGTGATGGCAGTTAATGAATTCTAAAGCTTGCTGTTGACATTACTTTTATATTCCATGACCAACCCTTATGTAATTTCTTTTTGAACATACCGTATAAGAAACGGAAAAAAATAAGTACATATTTCATAAAATTACTGTCAAAGCTCGACAAATAAATTGCTCAGGTTTCTTTCATATTTTTACTTCCAATTTCAAAATGTTATCAACATCTTTAATAATACCTATTAATTTTATCAAAATATTTAATAATACCAATTGATTTTAAGTTTAGGGCAATAAAATATCTGCAATTCCTCACTCAAAACCGTAATTTTCTGGACTTAATGCCTGTTACACTTGCATGGCAGTATAACCTTATGCTAGTACATCGTTTAAAACAAGCAAATTGAAATGAATTACTAATTATTATGAATTAATAATTATTATGAACAATTATCGTTTAATGAAGCTATTTTAAATTATTTTCACCGTAGGTATTGTAATCTGTAATGCACTTACCGCAAATATATCACATCTACATACACGCACCAATGCACTCTTTACTCGGGCACGCATCGTACAAAATACGAATGTTGCTGTTATTCGGCTCTTCAGAGGAAATCATAAATTAGGTTTATATTGCGCCGGGGCGACCTTATTCCAATTTGCTTAATATGTAACTTAATGAGACCTTCGTATTTTGCATTCTGAAGATTTAGCACCCAATCGAGGTCAGCAATTCAGTAATTAAATTACCATAAATTCAAATACCGCGAGTAATTTCAATTACCACAGATAATTCAAATACTTGTAAAGTAATTTAAATACAATTTTATTACACTAAAGTAATTGAGTAATTGAATGTAGTTATTAATTACCTTCAAAAAGTAATTGTCAAGTACTTTTCAACAAAAATTGCAATTCGCGATTACAATTACCGCATTTTGAAAAGTAATTAAATTCCAAGGCAAATAAACAAAAATTAGTAATTTAATTACAAAGTAATTAATTACTGCTCAGCTCTGCCTATAGTATTAGTATGGTACAAGGTTCTATTACTCAATGTTCTAAATTTAAGAGATTTTAGTGTAATAAGCTGGAGCTACAAGAGATAGAAAAAATGAAAATTAACATTACGATAACACGAATTCAAGTAGATATGAAAAATAAAAGAGTAATTAAAACTAATGCCACAATATTCTTAAAAGAAAAACTAAAGTCTCTACAGAATTACCAGATGTTTATACAATACAGTAACACTAAAGAACTGGGAAGCTAAACAAGAAATCTTTAAAAATTACTACTCACTAAAGAACCAGAATATTTATATAAATAATGATATTATACTACCAGAAAAGAAAATGTAGAAAGCGATTAGAGGGAGCGCAAAGAAAGAACTAAGGGATAGAGAAAATAAAGTCACCAAGAGTTATGGATCAACGGCAAATTGTACGAATAGGGCAGAAAAGACAACAACATTAAACAACGCGAGGAAGATATAAATAAGCCAAAAACCTTGGAAGTGATAAGCAAGTCCATAATAAAAAGGAATTGGCAACGAATATGGACTGGCAAAGGAATACAGATAAAATAAAAAAAATAGCAACTATCATAACATTTAGAATACTATACGGAAAATAACTGGTAAAAAATAACTCAAGTTAGTTTTTTGAAACATAAGGGGTGTGAACGGGAAAGAACAGAAACGTTTAGATGAATTTGTTAAGACGGGCATAGCAGTAATGGGACACACGGAAACAAAAAATCTGGTGTGATACAGTAATCTAATAATTAGCCAAAAATTTGATTTTTAATTTTTAACAATTTGTCACAAATTTTCAAAAATTACAAATTCTACAAAAACAGTACAAAATAGAGCGTTAGTTTAAAAGACATATTTTCTCTAGAGTTTTAAACTGAATTCAAAAATGTAATAATATACCGGGTGTTCTATTTAAAATAGGAGTTAATAAAAAAATAGAAAAAAAACAAATAAACCTATTTTAGAGGTATTCAACTGAACAATCACCTATCTCACATCAAGCCACATTAAAAATGTAATAAAAATGTAAAGTTTGGAAAAAATCATTAGAGCCGTTTTTGAAAAAATAAAAATCACAACAATAAACACCATACTTCCGGTTATGTGATTTTGTTCAAAAGCTTGCTGTCGGATCTAGATAGTACACAAAACTTATATATGAAGTTTCAACGCCATACCTCTTTTCGTTTTTGAGATATTCTGTTCACAGTCAGACACAGACCAATGAAAAAAAACATATTTTTTGTGTTCAGAGGACTCTAAAATCGTAAAGGAAAGTAAAAAGAAAGGAAAAGGACAAATGGCCGCAAGCTGGGTTTGCGTGCATAATAAATAAAGACAGTGTTGACCAAATTAGAGTTTGGAATAAGGTATCAGACAAATTAATGACTTTACAGATACACGGGACCAAAAACTAACGTTTACGATACTGATAGCATAGCATATGGTTCCAAGAAAACTTTAAAGAAGGAGACAAAAGATAAGTTCTAGTCAGACCTATAAGAATCGGTGGATAAAATAGGAAATTTGTGAAATGTCGGCGATCTAAATATTAGAGTAGGACGGGAATAGTACAGTAGCGAAAACACAAAAGGGAAGTTCGGCGAAACAGCGAAAAATACAAATAGTTGGATGATAATAGGTTTCTGTATACTTAATTATTTAGTTGTAGCGAAAACACATTTTGCCCACAAAGATATTTATAATACAAGAGTAGAAAAAAGTAGAGGAGAAAGTCCATAATTCATTTAATGCTGATTAAGAGGCCACTGTTAAGAATATTTGGGGGTGTTAAAGTCAAAAGAGAAGTAGAAATAGAATCCAACCACTACCTAGTACAAGCCAGATTGACAAGATTTGACTCAACAACAAAAAAGAACCAAAGAAAGGAAAGAAAAAACTTAACAATATTAGAAGCCGAAAATTACAAATAGAGGAAGTAAGATAAACGTACCAACAAAAAAATCGAAAAGCAGTTCAACAATATAAAGAAAGAAAGGTAGGAGGAAGGCATAGAAACACTATGGAATATATTTATGGAACTATACACAGATCGGCGTCCAAGGTCTGTGGAGTAGTAGAATGTGTAAACCAGAAAAAAAAACAAACGGCGTAGTAGAGGTGTACAAAACAAATAGTTTAAAACTTAAAAATGCGATAAAGGTAGCTAAACATAAGGCGTGGGAAGATTTCGGAAATAAGCCAGAACTCAGGGACAATGAAATGATAAACTGCCATACCAAACTCTGAAAATCCTACGAAAAGAAAATAACGGAGTCATAGAGACAAAACCTTATTAACATCTTAAGGTGATATAAATGATAGATAGTATTCATACTTTTAATATCTACTACAAGGTGAAGTACAAGGCAAGAAAGACGACACTGAGGCGGAACAGGGTAAGGAGACACCACAGGAGAAGATAAAAACATAAAACCTAAGAAAGTCATGGAGGCTCTAAAGGAATTAAAAGGAGGAAGAGTCCCAGGACAGGACGGCATTAAACTGGAGATGCTAAAGCACATGGACACAGACGGAACTGATTAAAGTCTCGAAAGAGAAAAGGGTACCTAAAGATTTGCTGATAGCTACCATAGTACAAATATACAAAAATGCGATAAAAGTGAATGCAGTAACTATCGCGGAACTTCAATTTCCAGCATGGCTGGTAAGATTTATCAACGAATCATTGAAAAGAGACTAAGATGGGAAGTGGAGGAAAATCTAAGCAATAACCTGTATGGATTTAAACCAGGAAAGTGTAGTCTCGGACAAATAAGTGTATGTAAATGTAGCAAAAACGGACTGTTGATAGCAAGGGATCAGGAGTTAATAACAATCAAGATCTAGAACCAAATAAGAAAGCAGAATTTATTAATGAAATACTTAGGCTTGATCTTTGATGACCAAGGAAGCATAAAATATAATATAAACAACATAATAAACTCGGCCTCTAAACTGTCCAACGCAATATTATCATTAAATAGAGAAGAGTATCAAGATATATAATTCTATAAATCATTATTGGTTTCAATCACACTGTAGTAATTAATTACCAATTACCGTCCAATGAAGTAATTGTATTACAAGACTTTCGATTACTGAAATAAAATAGTAATTCAATTATCAATCACTTGTTTGTTGTAATTGCACAACATAAATTACTTTTTTAATACTTTCGGTAGAAATTGTAGTCGTATATTTGTATTTAGTGTAGTTAGATAGCCAAGTGCTAGTACATCGTTTTAAATAAAATAAATTGAAATTAATAAAATTATTATGATCAAATATTGTGCAAGGAAGCTATCTGTTGTCAATTGTTATGAAAAAATTAACTCTGCACTTACCGCAGACATATATTTCGCTTCTTACACAATAATTATTACCGGGTGTCTTAAAATGAATTACATCTAGTATGCTTTGAATTTCCCATAATGCAATCTAAAATTTTACTTGAAATTGGCAAGACAGTAAGTCTATGTCAAATTCGAGGTTATCAGGTTAGATTTTGCGTCAGTCTGTGTCAAAACACACAGATTGAAGCAAAATCTAACCTGCTAACCTCGAATTTGACATAGACTTACTGTCTTGCCAATTTCAAGTAAAATTTTAGATTGAATTATGGGAAATTCAAAGCAAAGTAGATGTAATTCATTTTAAGACACCCGGTAGTAAGCTACATCTTGCACAGCCTACACTACACAAGACACAACACACGCATATCTAATCTATAAACATACCCACCTGCACAGAATATCTCTTTGCTTCTGCGTAAAACTAGACTAGACAATACTAGAAAATTATACAGTATTGCTCCAGGACTGACCTGTTGCCATTTCCTCACATGAAACTTAGTGATGTTTTATCTTACTTTTTGATTTCTGGCCATTTAATACCTTATCGAGGCCAATAATTTATTAATTGAAGTACCAGAAAGTAATTCAATTGCCACAAGTAGTTTCAATTACCGCAAGTAATTCAAATACTTCCAAAATAATTTAAATACTTTACAGTAATTGAATGTAGTAATTAATTACTTTTAGAAAGTAGTTATCAAGTACTTTTTGACAAAAATGGCAATTTGCAATTATAATTACCTTATTTTCAAAAGCAATTCAATTCGAAGGCAAATCAAAACAGAAAGGAATTTAATTACAAAGTAATTAATTACTGCCCAACTCTGGTTCCAATCCTGACCTACGGGAGTGAATCGTGCACACTTAGCAATAAGCTAAAGTCTAAAATACAGGCAGCTGAAATGAAGGTCCATCGGAGTATATATGAATAAGCGATAGAATAAGAAATATGGAAATTCGAAACAGGCTCGAGGTGTCACCGATTTGGTCCACAGGAGATACAGAGAGACAACTAAACTGGTTTGAACACCTTATAACAATGGAAAATGAAAATCTAATGAAGATAATATGGGATGTAGGAATCGACAAGAAAAGAAGCCTAGAATGACCGAAAAAAAGTTGGAACAGTAAAATAACAGAAATCATATAGAGGGAGACGATTTCTCCCAAGACAGAAAAGCATGGAGAGAATTTTGTAAGAATAAACCACCATCGAATCAATAAAATTTGGAACGCAAGATACAGTTCAAGTTCATGCTTTTCTTTTAGAACTTATGATTTGTTCATTTGATTATTTTTTTAAAATATAATTTGTCTATAATATAATAAGGTTAATTATTTGGTTTAGAAGCTGCCCTTTAAATTTTTTATAAAAACAATAAAAAATACATTATTCTGTAGGTGTAATAAATCTGTGTTTAAAATTAAATCTATTTCGTATCATACATATTAAAGGCACACTTTGATCGCATTCACAAAGACAGCAAAAAGGTCATGTTTCTCTGATTCAAATGCTCCGTCAAATCATATTAGTGAGCTAGTTACAATTGATATTTGTAACTTGGGTTGAAGATTATACTGACTCAATTCGGGGAACAAAGCATAGAATATATTTTTTGAAATATTTAAATAATCTGTAAAGTTGTATGAGTAAATGAATATAATAGCCTTCAGCTTACCAGAATAGGCAAGTGAATATCAAAAAACAAATTTCTATATTTATAATGGTTTGCGGAAAGTTCATTCCCCACATTACGTTCCCCACATTTCGTTCCCGGAATATTTTGTCTCCCTACATCTCGTACCCGGAATCTTCGTTCTCGAGCGAGCTTAATTTGTCTCCTAAATTACAGGGTGTTGAAAAACGAGTGCAGCGATCGGAATACAGTTAGAAAATAAAATATATTTTAATTAATTTATTTATTATAATAAACTTATAAGAACAAAATAAATTGTTTTATTAAAAATGACGGGTTAATCTAAGTGTGTTCCTGATATTTTGTATAGGGCCATAATTTCTCATTCTGAACAAATTTTCTCAGTAATATTTTGCCGTATCATAAACAAAAGGGGTAGGTTACCCGAAAAGAAAATAGTTTTTACTTAACTGTCAAGACCGAATTGTTTTTGAAAAACTGAAAAATTTTCTTAAAATTCTCTTCAAACCAAGCAGAAATTTTAATTCCTATAGCATTTTATATAAAAACTAAAAATAAAATTTAATTTCATCTTGTAAACTCAATTCGGGGACATACTGTATATAATTCTTAAAAGTTTATTATAATAAATAAATAATTTAAAATATATTTCATTTTTCCAACTGCATCCGATTGCCGCACTTGTTTTTCAACACCCTGTAATCTAAGAGACAAATTGAGCTCGCTCGGGAACGAGGTTTCCGGGTACGAGATGTGGGGAGACGAAATATCCCGGGAACGAAATGTGGGGTACGAAATGTGGGGAACGAAATGTAGGGAACGAATTTGCCGTATCCCATTTATAATTCTGATGTCTTTAAAAAACTGACCGATTCTAATTACTTCGATTTCTTTTGTTTTACATGGACTATATTGGCAAAAATATTTAAATAGTATTTTTGCGGCCAAAGAGATTTGAGGTTCCTAGAAGTCTGTACTCTACCTAATACAATTACGTACTACAAATTTAATTTTTAAAAATATATAAAGAGCTTTACACAGAGCTTTCTTCTGAAATAAAGATTGTGACTAAAAAATTTAAAAAATCAATGAAAACTAGGGATATTAATGTTTTAACGTTCCTAATCCTACTGAAACAATAGACGGAAACACTTGATAATGCGAATTACATAAATTTGCAAACATTCCAAGCAATGGAATTCGAACTCGGCGCGATTTCAGCGCTTGGAAATGCAATTTCAACACTTCGATGTGGGCTGCACGCAACACACCCGTTTTAGTCTCATTCTGCCACCAAGGACTAGTCGCAGCATTTTTGTCTCTTTTACAACATTTAGCCTGTATCTGTTAGATTCCATTTTCGTCAAAGTTAAGTATTGAGCTATGTGAAAATGACTACCTACTTTTATCTTTTTAATGTACTAACCCTGTATATATCACCTACTAAAGTATATCTTTTTGGTTTTCCTGAAAGAAGTTTTGGTAATTTAAACAGGGCAAGAGGCAAGAGACACGTAACAGTAAGAATTCATACAAAAATTTATTAAAAATGAATATAAGGTTTTTATTATTAGTCTGAAAATTCTAAATTATTGTGAAACCAAATCACGGTTTACAGCGTAGAGTCAAGATAAATGGTGTTAAAATGTTTACATTTATTCTACATTCAAATTAATGGCAATTACCAATTTGTATAGTATAAAAAACCCATTAGATGTTATGTCGATCTTTAATTATAACCTATTTTAGGTTTTACTACCCATCTCAACCGAAACCACTGCTGCAAAATTGTGGAACGAAAGAAACGTGTCTCCATGAAAAATCTTGCAGTGTCCATTTTTATGAGGTTAGTAATATGCGATCAAGAAAAGTTTAATTCGAGTGTGACTCAATTTTATGCTTCACATTTCCGAAATCGACAAAATGTTAGTTTCGATTATGCAAATCTTGCCATTAGTACCTACATCGTATGTTAGTCTCAAACAACGAATAAATTCTCTCAGTAAGCCAAAAACTGACCACTACGCCTTGAGGGTAGTGATGACTTGTCCGAAATGTGCTGGCTCTAATTTTAGGTGTACGAATTTGATTTCGACCGAGAAAAGACTGAATAGGGGATACTTTAGACACTTTACAGCCGTATTCAGATGTTATTAATCAATATAAGCTCTTCTATGTCCCAGACTTATGTATCTCTCAATCCCAACAAAGATTTCAGATATGTATGAGCAGTACAGCGAAATCAAAACCTGCAGCTGTCGGTCTCGAAGAGCCTAAAATAGCAAATTATAATGCCCATTTATTTTATTTTTTGAGTTCAAGCAATATACAGAGTGTTGCAAGGCGGAGGCAGCATAGGAAGCTCCGTGCTAATAATAATAATAATAAATACTGAAATTAAAGAAATTTGATAATCATGTAGTGTCCTTTAAAAAACCTCCTTCTATTTTGGGAAAATGTAACATAATACAAAAAAATACTCGAAAACCAGGCGAATTTCAGCATGATGACTTCTCATCAAACTGCTCTGTCACTTAACCTGTTACATATAAAAACAATAATATTTTATGAGCGTGGATCCTATTCCAGCATGGCCCAATCACACATACGCCCAGTGGCGACTGATCCTTAGGGGCGCAGGGGCGCTAGGCTCCCAGCCGTCATTAGCCTGTATGGCCATAGAAAAAAGTAACTATTTTATAATTGAAAATATATGTTATCATCTATTTTACGGTTATAATATAACAAGGTTTAAAGCTAGTTTTTCACATAGCTTAAATCGTTTTTACAATGTGTTGTCTTTAATTTTCATTTGATTGACTTCAATTTTTTTCCAATATCCCTGACACAGTATACTTGGAGTACTTACGGTTGTTTTCCCAATTTTCTTATAGACTCTTCTAAAAAAGCAAAACTGGAAGAAACAATTTGCTCTTTTTTTTTGGAAAAAAATTGGCTCAGTACTGGATGTGAATTGTAAATTGATTTTACACGTATTTTTTAAATTTTTTGATGCGACGAAAAATAGGAACAAAAACTTGTAAAAGCTATACACATTTTGACAATTCCCTTTCGACCGTGAGTAGGTGGAGCTACCTCACGCAGTTTTAAAGTTTCCAAGAATCCGTGCCAACCGGTCCCAGCGGTCTGCATCTGTAGAGGTAGCAACAGCAATCCTGTCTTATTTGTGCTTTTTCAGTTTTCTTCGATTTTTTCAAAAACTGTTCTACCGATGTTTTTCAAACTCTACATTTTTAATGTGTATTAATGTGAGACAAGCAATTTTCAAGTTGAATACCTCTAAAGTGGGTTTTATTTGTTGTTTTATTTTTTATTAACTTTTATTTTAAATAGAACATCCGGTATATTATTACATTTTTTAATTCAGCTTAAAATTTTAGAGACAATATCCCTTATGCAAATTTAGTTAGAAATTTGCCATGGTAACGGCGAAAATTGATAATCGGAAATTTACCGGAAAATTTCCACTTATGTCACTGTCATCACAAAAAACCGTAAACTATTAGTACTTAGATATTAGTTTCGTAATTTTTTTAATAAAAATGTTTTCTTTACTGTGTTTTTTCATTCGTGATATTTTCTATCAAAATATAACGCGTGCTTAAAAAATTTCCCTATGGAAATATTTGGAAATATGTTATGCAGCTATTTTTTTTCAACAAAAGCATTCGTGCATGCGAACTGAAAAAATCCCTCCTCCTTCGGAGTCGGGATTTTTTCAGTTGGCATGCACTCATGCACTTATTGAAAAAATAGCTGCAGAACATATTTCCAAATATTTCCGGAAATTTTTCAAGCACTTGTTATATTTCTACTGAAAATTTGTCTCTTCAACTAACGCTCTATTTTGTACGATTTCTGTAGAATTTGTAATTTTTGAAAAATTTTGACAAATGTTTATAAATAAAAATCAATTTTTTGACTAATTATAAGAGCAATGTAGAAGAAAGTTGTGTGCGCGTATCACACCAGATTTGTTTTTTGGTTTTTTTGCAATCGCAACAAGAATGGAGCACTCCACACTTAGATCCGCAAGGTAATTCAAGATAGTGTACCTACGTCCGTTAAATTTGTCGAATTAGGATGTAGTATTATAGTACAGTAAAATTGTCGGAAAAAAACCCGCCACCTTAAAAAAATTGGCCGCGGGGATTCCTCTTGCCCAGTGGTGTAAGGTCATTAGACAGGTGTAAAACCAAAAAGCCGTGCCCCCACCCTGCCAAACAGCCGCCATCTTGAAAACAATTAAATTTGTTTTTTCTTGCGATCCATTGGTCGGACAGAAAAAGTTATTAAACAAAAAATGTTGGAAATAAAATTCTACAATACAGCTTTTCGGTATCGCGGCACAGACCAAAAACGTGTAGAATTTCTCTAGGTTCTGAAAACCTAGTCACATTGAAACTGCTGGAGTGACGATTCTACCTCGCAAAACAGAAATGGTTACTTTGTTGCGCCGGAATATACAATTCCCACGCCGCGCCTTCTTTGAAGGGCTGTCACTTGGAGACTATTTAAATCAATCACATTATTAACAGAGATTTGGTTCATTTTTTCAAGCACTACAACTTTCACATTCGCAATTTTCGGAAAAACCCACCCCCACAAAGCTAGAATGGCGGAAACCGATTTTTAGTAACTTTGTCACCCTCTACCGTTCGTAATACCAACTCCTCGGTATCGCGACAAAGGCCAAAAATGTGTAGAATTCTATTCCCATAATTTTTTGTTCAATAACTTTTTCTGTGCGACCAATGAATCGTGAGAAAAAACAAATTTAATTGTTATCAAGATGGCGGCTGTTTGGCAGGGGGTGGGGGCACGGCTTTTTGGTTTTACACTTGTCTAATGACCCTAAACCACTGGACAAGAGGAATCGCAGCGGCCAATTTTTTAAAGGTAAAATGGCAATTTTACTTGTCTATTATCTAGCAGCAGGTAGCTTGGGCAAGCTTCCTATATTTAGGGAGCTTGCTAGAAAGTAGTCCACCTGGAGTTGACGAATGCCTGTCAGTGTGACAGCAGAACCAATTGGCAATGGTCTTTGGCGACCAGGGCCATAAATTACAGGGGAAACGATTGAGTATCGAGTTCGCGTCTCTATCCTCTTTCCTTGAGTATAAAAATGCATCCAGATAGCTAAACGTATGTTTGCACTAAATAAGCACAAGCAAAAGTGCAACGCCCATTTCAAATCCAACCGTGCATTAAAAGGGAGGGCAGCCTTCCGCTTAAAACATGTAAAACAACATATGCTAAGTATGTAAACATAGCGTAAATTATGTGACAACACACTCGCTGGTATCAATGCATCGAGCTACTGGCACCTCCTGATGGCGATCCGTACTAAGGCCCAAACTTAGATATGGCAATTCTGGGCGAAAAAGCTGAAGCACAGAATTGAGGTCAGCAGTTTCAATGTGCTGGAAAAGCGAATTGCACTGTAGCCCTGCACGTAGTAAACTGGCGGGCTTATTTACAAACATTTGAGCTCCGAGCATTGTTTTGGCAATAAATTAGTTCTTATCAGTAATAATAGAACGGGAGGTCAAAATATTGCCGACAATAATTTTTGCGATTCAGATACGAGTTTCTGCGGCGACGAAAATAACGACGAGTGCTTGCACAAGTCGTTATTTTCTAAAGCAACAGAAACGAGACAATCTAAAGAGCAAAAACTGTCTACAATATTTCGACCTAGAATCCTATTCGTCTTGACAATTTAACTTTTAAATGATTGAAAATGGTTTTACAAAGAAAACTTTTGTGAAACTAAAATCTAAGTTGTTTTTATTAAAAAATAGTTACAGAAAAAATTGTCGCTGAAATAAGCTCCTGGAATTATTGTCGCTGAAATAAAGCACCTCGAATTATTTTCACTGAAATAATCGTTCGATTGGTAGTTTATTTTTAAATTGAAGAATGCCATTGGTTGACAATAACACTAGTTAAATTGTCTATATAAGTGTTTGCAGAACAATGGGAAGCAGCCCTGCCCTTCGCAAAATTGCCGAATACGCTTTAACACATGCCGAACATACCTGATTTTACCCGCAAGCGCAAAACTGTAGAAAATCCCGCTATTTCATTTTTTTTATTTTTTATGTTTATTAATGGATATTTAATAACTTAATAACCCCTAAACGAGTAAAAAGGAGGTAAAAGTAAAAAATAATAAGGGTTAAAAAAATTTATTTTTTGTGCTGAGTTCATTTTAGATTAAAACAGGATAGGAAGCTAGTTACTTATATTTTTTAACACTTATGTACATTTTGTGACGTGTTTTAATAATTTTTGTTCTGTCTTACATGATGTTTTCTTTTGGATTATTAAAATTAAAAATCATTGCTACATGTGGATTAAAACATCACCGGAATGTAGGTGAGTCATTAATTATTATTTTGTGTGTGTAATTTGTTAGATCATTATTACTGGGCGATCTTCCAAAGAAACAAAATTAGGTGCACTTAGGTTGAGAAGACGGCCGCCACCTCAACGATTGGAGGCATGTATTTTTTAAGAATAAAACGGTAGATCAATAATTAAGCAAATGCCCAGAGCGCCAACAAATTTTGAAATAACGGCAAAGGCACCCCGATGTTTTAACAAGAATTTGTAAACTCAATACCAAATACTATATTATACTTCCAGAAAGATAGCTCCAAACAAAGTAAGCAGCCGTAACTGAACTCACCCTGTATACTGGCATAAAGATCATATAATTTCGTGCAAATATCAAGCACAAGTAAATACATAATTATCACAATACGTTGCATCAGTTAGAATCGCAGGATCGCTCTACATTACTTAATTACTGGCTACAACCTACTTACAGATTTACAACAAACTACAGCAATGCTATAGATTGCACACATTAAAAGAGCGGCTTAACAAGCCACCTGGCTCGCAGTATCTTCTAGCTCAGTCTTGGAGGAAATCGTAAACGCAGTTCCGGCTCTCGGCCAATAAATTCGTACGGCCGGTGCTGGTGTCTTTCAACGCAAACTGCATCGCGACAGCGAGATAGGGGTGCCAAAGCAGGAGGGAAAGCAACCCCCAAACGTCCTTCTCGTGCCCTAGGTAAGCGCTGTAGCGGTCGCCGTGGACACAGAAATCATTTGAGCGCCGCACCTGATTCGGGGCGGCGAGCGGGCCCCAGATTTCACTGGCTTAACGAATTAGACCGGCATTATTTATGCATGGCACTGCTTGCTGTGAAAAGGAAAATGAATCCAACGATAGAATACACAACTGCAAGGGGTCCTAGCGCGTCTAATTACTCACCCCAGATGACGATTCGGGCACATAAAAAAGCTCGTGGTTGCAATTACAAAAAAAATCCGCACAAGGCGTAGGAAACGGAGGCATCAAAGCCACGAACACGTGAAGGCTTGCATTTCACCAATACGCAAAACTAACCAAAAGCCTTATAAAATATCCCCGAAACTCTTGAATTGCTAGACCACCATACTGCTTGTTTTAAAGCTGCGAGCGGAAAGAACGCGTCGAATACCACAATCGGCATTTTCAAGATAAAAGCACATCAAGGTTATCGCAGCCAAGTGCGAATCATTGCGCGACGCGCGGAAAAATACCATTCGAATTTGAATTTAAAAACGCGGCGTAACCTAAACCTACCAAATTGTCAAAATTTAAGAGCCCCCAAATACAATTATCACGAACCGCCACTGCTATACGCCTACTATATATCTAAACAAATTAATCAAAATTATTAGATCAATAAACGGAGAGAGTGGCAAACACCTGACTTATATGTTCTGCGCATTAAATAAAACCTTAAATAAATGTATTTTGAATGTCGAGCTAGTTGCTACTTGACGAAATCATATTATTGTATATTTCATTAAAACATTTCACTATACAGTAAGAGAACGATCTTTAAAACAGTTGAATGCGATGATTAGGCACCGACAGCAAACCCTTATGACGAAGATTTAGGTTATGAATGTCTGTATGACAAGTTAATTTCCTATGTAAATATGGTGGGATTTCCGATGTCAGTCTGCTTTTCTTTACTGAAAAGGGCAGGTTATTTACAACTAGGCATGTTTAACCATTTTGCTGTAAAATCATTTGGTACGCAAATATTTGAGCACTTTTAAATTAGCATGGAATTTGTGGTTGCGTCCTCTTATGGAGCACCCTGTATATGTTGTTGTCGCGAAATGTGGATTTTTCAATACAAATTTAAATAAATTATTAGTGTTATCCGAAACTGTATTATTTAAATAATATGGGATTCTTTCTGTTTTTTTAAAGAACAGCAGGAATTTAATGTTGAATACATTGATTTTACAAGTATTTTTAAAGTAATCCAGATAAATTTTGTTCTTTTAAAGATGTATCATTCTTGATGTCAATACTTATAAAATCGGTTACAGGAACATGCCGGGTTAGTCAGTGATGCATACTATATATTTGTAATAATTTTACCTATGTGCATTATAGTAATCTCCAATAGTATAATTATATACATATTGTTGTCACCAATCTTGTGTCTTAGCGGAAATTCAAGAAAATGTTTCCATTAAACAGGTAGCCGGATCTGATTTCTCAGCAATCTAGATAAGTTTTTTATCCGGCAAAAAAGAAACTGTCCCTCACCGTTGCGTTGGGTATCGTGTATAGCATCCTTATTAATTAGAGTATTTTGTACTAATGTATTGCTGTGGTCTAATAGCTTTTATTTGGCTTTATTACTTCTTAATCTCAGGGATTTATTTTAAAAATTTTGATTTTAATCTTACCTTATGTGCACAGTTTTTATCATGTAATTGTAATAATGTTAGTTATTCGACTCTATTCGACTATTAAAATCAGATAAAGACATAAACCGTGAATAACTATAATACTAGATATAGGACAACTGTATTTATTGAGTAATTAATAACTGCCTGTATCATACATTTAACAGACATATTTGGTTGAATTTCGATATATACTATTAGACCACAATGACTCCATACAATTAATCCGGTTTATTTTTTTAGCAACCTTGCACATTTCTCAAATAATGGCTTCATTGTTCAATTGCTCAGAAGACAGACAGGCAGACACCCACATCTGCAGGTCTCAACAGGTCTGATATTTCCAGACAATGACTCACATCCGGTTGAGCCTGATAATCTTGTAAAAATTTCAAAATTAGACTTTTAGCCCCAAAATTCATTGTGGGAATCTTGTTTTTCCATATTTTTGGATTTTTTTTCAAATTTTGACTTTTAGCCCCAAAATTCATCGTGGGAATCTTGTAAAATTTTAAAATTAGAGTTTTAGCCCAAAAAATTCATCGTGGGAACCGAAAGTGCCACGTGACCTCAGTGAGGCCAATGACCTCACCCCGGCTGCATATACGTAATCTGCAGACGCATAAGGTATAACCCATCACATCGTTTTTTCCGAAGTCGTACGGCCAATCAGAACAGAAGTAAACTGCAGACGTGTTGAATTATAATGCGTCTGCACTTTACGCAAGCACCGTGACCACTATTATTTCGTATTTATTGTATCTTGAGTTGATAAATACAGACTATTATTATTAGTATTGTATTTTCTCTTGAAATGTTCGGTTTATTCCGATTAAACGAGAGATATTTGGTCAGATGTAATTAGATTCTATTAATTAATTTTGCTATAAGAATTTCCTCACGTTACTGCACGTTTGTAATATGACCGCTTTTCGGGCAAATTTCGAGTTACCAGCGATGATTATGCTTCGCCCTCGTTAATAAAACTTCAAATTCGTGAAAAAAGTATGAGTTTAATAATTAGTTGTACAATATACTATTGTACAACTGTCGTTAAAAATCAGCAAGATCATTTTTACTGACTAAATGTAACTTTTATTAATTTGATTATAATATAGAAAGCAGTTATAGACATTTTTCAAAATAATCATGTTAGTTTCGATATTTGATTAGAATACAGAAAGCCTTACTAGATTTTTTCAAAATATCGAGCTGTCAAACAACTGAAAGTTATTGATTTTCCTTAGTTACCTGACAAATATTGGTTTACCAAGTATTTTTAACGTGTTAAAAGTGTGTACTATTAAGGTGCTCTCTCATAATATTAATTTTGACATATATAAGTGTAGTTACCTGGAATAAAAATGTAATTTTTAATGACAGTTGTACAAAAAGTGATTGTTTTTACGAGAGTTTTATGAAAAAAATTACTGCGCTATAAAATAGAGCTTTATTAGACAGTTTAGAGCTTATAAAGTAGCTCTTTATTTCACACTACAGATGAAAGTGCACGTTGCTATGGAAATTAATAAATAACCAATTGTTTGTTCGCAAGAATGGTGGCTATTTTGTTTATTACGGCTACATTAAGTAAGCCAAAAACGGCCAGATTCTAAATTCATTTGTAGTTTTTGCAATACATAATGTAAATTTATTTTTTAATATTCGTAGAAAAAATAACAGTTTTTGCGATAACATTTTTCGCTCATAAAATTATCATGACGCTGTTCGTGAACAAATCTTCATCCCCCGAAAAAAAACAATATTTTTATCTTTTGACGAAAAATACATAGAATATTTACGTATACTAATGTTTCAATGTGGTTATTATAACACCGCTGTAATGGAGTATATCAAAACACTGTTTCTGTATTGTTGTTTTCATATGAAAAACATTGTTTCAGACAACTGACAGATTGTCATATTTATGAAATGTCAAAATTAAAAGTTTTTGATTATTTTTGTTGAAAGTAAATAAAATTAGTGTATTATCGTCGTTGAATAAAATTCATTGCAGCTCTATTTGAGCACTCCTCGTTGCGCACGTCATGCCCCAAACCAACTCGTGCTACAATAGGCCCTCTTATTAAACTAGTATAATAATATGCTACTTCTACGACACTGCAGAAAGTACTCACTTTTTGCACTCTCATGTAAGAATCATACTATGATTGGTTAAAACGGACAACTTTTTAACGAATGTCAAATTAAAAGATTAAATTTGTTCTAGAATGCGAAACCGTCGCAGGAAAAATAGTATGTAACACACGTGTGGAATGGCCATCGGAAAATGTATGTGAATACATGTAGTCATTCAAAAACAACTACAAATGAGTAAAGAAAGTTGTTTTCATATGTGTTGCTCACGTTATTTTTTGAAGAGTGATCCCTTGTAACTCGAAATTTGGTCGAAAAAGACTTCAACATTTATAACTGTCAAATAGACAATTCGCAATTTCAATAAAATAGTTAAAAACGTGTTACTTTTTTACGATTTTTTTGTTAAAAAAGTGATACTTTCTTTATGATTTTTCGTTGAAAAAACACGAGATACAAATAAAATGTTTGCGAAAATTGAATTAATATTAAGCAAAATTGAAATAAAAATGATAGAACTGTCAACATGAATTTATTTGATAGATTATGAATAATAATTATAAAATTGATGTCATTTTAACATTGGAATTCAATGTAATTACATATAGTAATTAATTAACTTTAGTATAATTATAGGGTTAAAACTAACTGTTTAAGTTGAAATAATAAATTGGTAAATATCCTGATCCATTTTATTCACTAAATTAATTGAAACGTCGCTGGACGCGTTTTAGAACGTAAAAGTAGTTTGCGTCCTGTTGTGTATACGAAAATGAATCACTTCATCCACTAAAAATAAAATGAAAATGTCACCTTTTACAATAATTCGAAATTGAGTTTTCAATAGATCTTCATGTTTTAGAGTCCCCTGAACCCAAAAAACATGTTTTTGTTCATTGGTCTGTCTGTCTGTGTGTGTGAGTCTGTGTGTGAACAGAATATGTCAAAAACGAAAAGAGGTATGACGTTAAAACTTCATATATAAGTTTTGTGTACTATCTAGATGAGACAGAAAGTTTTTGAATAATATCGCGTAACCGGAAGCATGGTGTTTTTACTCTTGTGATTTTTCAGTTTTCTTTCGATTTAAAAAAACTGCTCTAACGATTTTGTCAAGCATTTTTACTACATTTTTAATGTGTATTGATGTGAGATAGGTGATTTTCCAGTTGAATACCTCTAAAATAGGTTTCTTTTGTTTCTTTTTTTTATGAATTCATATTTTAAATAGAACACCCGCTATATTATTAGATTTTTAATTCAGCAGAGAATTTTAGATAAAATTTGTGTCTTCAACTAACGCTCTATTTTGTACGGTTTCTGTAAAATTTGTAATTTTTGACAAATGCTTAAAAATTAAAAATCAAATTTATGGTTAATTATAAAATCACTGTAAAAGGAAGTTGTGTGCATGTATCAGACCAGATTTTTTAACTGTTTTCGAAAAATTACATTTTGTAAGCGCTGAATTTTGTTAGATACAGTTTGTATATCTATACCGGCATTTTTTCGGTCTGTTTTTTCGGTCGGTTGGTCGAAAGATAAACATGCGAAGCTAACCTCAACTTCATCTTTGGTAGTTAGATTTAATCAAACAGTTGTGTCGTTTACAAATTAATTGTACTCCTAGACTTCTGGGAGCATACTTTCTATATTTCAATAATTTATAGTAATTTTAGACGACATTTAATACGATATAGCAAGTAAAAGCGAAACCACTAAATAAACTGCAGACGTCTAATACCTCTCTGTGTCTGCACTTTACTTAAACTTTCATTGGCGCCATATTAATCAATTACCGATTGTAGCCGAACAGTTGCCATAATACCTTATGCGTCTGCAGATTACGTATATGCACCCCGGCTAGGTCAACGACCTTGACCCAGGCTAGGCCCGTGACCTTGACCCCGGCTAGGCCCATGACATTGACCCCGGCTAGGCCAACGACCTTGATAAACCTGCGCAAAGATGTCTGCGCAGACCTGCGCAGAAAGCCTGCGCTGTGACACATTTTGAGGAAGAACACCCCTATTTAGAAGAACATTTTGAAAATGCGTTAAAATATTACTATCTTTATTGACAAATATTGGAAATATTGCTTTCACCATTGTTTATGTTTGGTTATTTTCTTTATATCCATAATAATGACTAATTGTCGAATTGTGGTTTCTGTCAGTTCAATAATCATAAAAATGTCTAAATTTACCCACGATTAAGTGTTTCAGAATTTAATCGCTTCTGAATCATCTTGACATAATTTTCAAAGTTGCTTCATCAACTGAGCTTTATCTATTTATTCATGAAATTCATGGCGAATATCCGGCGTGCAAGTAAACTAGACTGAATAAATTTTAAGGATTCTCGGTCAAACTGTTTTGCTCTGAAAAAATTAATCTCGCAACTTTCTTAACAAATTTAATAAAAAGTAGCTGTTAATTACTAAAATGTGTTGCCTAAGGAGCATCAGCTAGAAGTTTACACAGTAAATTAGAACCTAGGTATAGGAACTATTAGAAAATGTTGTAGTGTTCTGTATATATATTTCAGGCTTCTTGGCCCTTCTTCAGTACATCAAGTTCATATAAAAGGTACAAATAACATCTATAATAAAATATTTACATTAGTAATAAAATTTGGTTAATGAACTATAGATTTAGTTAATTTTCTCAAACTTATCAGTAGTAGAAAATTGAAATATTTATATATAGTTATTTTAAAACAAAAAATATAAAATATATTTTAATTTTCTACTACTGATAAGTTTGAGAAAATTAACTAAATCTATAGTTCATTAACCAAATTTTATTACTAATGTAAATATTTTATTATAGATGTTATTTGTACCTTTTATATGAACTTGATGTACTGAAGAAGGGCCAAGAAGCCTGAAATATATATACAGAACACTACAACATTTTCTAATAGTTCCTATACCTAAGTTCTAATTTACTATGTAAACTTCTAGCTGATGCTCCTTAGGCAACACATTTTCTTAACAAAACATTCTGATAGCAAACATCATAATTTAATCCGTTATTTTAATGGGCTATGGATATTACCAATATAATTCTAACTATTGTCAAATGACGTCACTCCACCATTTGAATACTTTCAACCAATCCCTCAACTATTTGTATCCATAACGTTTGTTATATGCCATTTGTTACTACTTATCGGTAAGTAACATGTGAGCAAACGAAAATGAAATCAAGCTTTGAAATATTTGTTGTATGAATAATATGTTGGTGGCACTGTAGGTCTATGTCAAATTTTGAGGTTAGCAGATTAGGTTTTCCGTCAGTTTTGACACAGACTGACGCAAGACCTAACCTGCTAACCTCGAGTTTGATATAGACTTACAGTGTTACCAACATATTTAACACTTATCCATAAACTATGCCTTACCCTCTTTTAAAATATTCCTTAATGATTTATGTAATAGTCACGCAAAATGTATTCCAATACTTTATTTTTACCGGTAATTCTGATTGCGGTATGTATTCCTGCTTATTGCTTCTGAACATTTGAAAGACTGCAGCATATCCCTGTCAAAATTACCAATAAAAATAAGTGCGTATAATGTATTACTATTGAAAATGCTTTACTTTCAGGGATTTTGCAACTATTTTGCTGTTGGTTACGCACTGCAACTAATAAAATATTTGCTGCCGAGATTAACCACAATCCTAACTGACCCTGCCAAAATATTTCAGGCATTTATAAATAAGGACAAATGTCTGTGTGGTCTCTTGATTGGTGGTTACGTTGGAATATATAGGGTAAGTAGTTACAGTAACTAAATAATTTAATAATCTACAAAAATATTTTAAGCTCTTTGCAGTGGAATTGAATATTATCAAAAAATCTCCAGTAACCCTAATATAATTTTTAAAACCTCACGAGCTAATATTTTATATAGTAAGCGGCTGTCTAATAAGTAAAGAGACAAAAATCGGTAGGCCGTAGTTATATTTTAAGAAAACCAAACACTAAATGCGAGACAGAATTTTGTTGACAGATAGTTTAATTTTCAAGCGACATTAATTTTTTAGTTGATTACAATAATAGCTATAAAAAGACAAAAAAGTGAGTTCCTAGCAAAACGCAGTATTCATTATTATAACACCACCGCCGAAGAATGCAACTTAACAGCAGTTAGACATTTTATTGGTGAAACATTTAGACGAACTTCTGTTTATTCGAGTATATCAAGGTCTGAGAAGTGTAATAGCATCAATTTCAAAAAACTGCCTGGTTGTGAGAGGTCTCAGTCTAATTCAAGAAATATTATCAAGGTAAAAAATCTGTTGGAAACTGAATCTTCCACATTGGTTCGCCGTGCTGCCTTAAAACTTCGATTTTCGGTTTCAACGGTGTCGTATATTAACTGTAAGATATTGGGAATTAAAGCTTACTCAAAGCTATCGGCGCCAAAATACTATAAGGTTCAAGAACAAACATCAAGTAAAGTTAGGCTGCGGAAGAGGTTAAAAGAAAACATGGTCTAAATACGGCCATAAACTTTAGATCTTTAAAAAGAATAATAATGTAAGTAGAACAATAGCTAAAAATCATGAAAAGCAGTGACGAGTGGTTGCTACAAAAAAGTTTCGTGTTATTCGTTACTAAGGCGTTTAGCCTCTAGATTAAGTTTTTTTTGTTCCTCATTATATGTTAAGTAATTAATATTATTATAGAAACCACGAAAGATAAGCCGTGCGTCATCAATGCTATCCGTATGATGTAAGATTTTATTTGCTAGTCAAATTAGCGTCAGTTGTATTCTCAAGCAATCATGAACCAGCTTTATCCGGGAAACAAACAGCTGTCAGTGTCATTATTTTCGTTTTGAATAAGAAATGAAAATAGTAATTTATTATACAAGACGATAAAGTTAAATTTTATCCACGAGTGAATCGTTTAACGTCGAGACGAAGTCGAGACGTTAATGATTCAAGAGTGGATAGAAATAACTTTATCGTCGTGTATAATACAATATTTTTTTCTATAGCAAGAACTTTAACAATTTCAAACGAAAATTATGACAGTCAATCACATTTCAAAATGTCAGTAGCTAGATTGGGTTGCTACGATAATACGAAACTGTCATATTTAATTTAAACAAAAGTTAGAAAATTAAATTACTTTATCTATCCTTGATGTTAAAGTGCTACTTTATCTACCCTTGCTGTTAAAGTAAAACTTGACCTTTTGTTTTGAGTTGATAAAAGCACACTTTAACATGTGCTATAGAAAAAAATACATTTTTTATTATACTGTTTTAGTTATTTGAGTTTATTTGCTTTTTTGCTGACTAAGGTTATATGTAACTTAAATCATGTACCAATACACAATTTCAAATGATATAATAATCTAACCAATAAATATACAACTGTATTTCTTCCGCAACGCAATTCAGTCGAACATAGGAATTTAGATAACGACTAAAATAAAGTAAACATATTAATAACTATAATTCTTAATCGCTACCACTACTTAAACTAGAGTCACTTGAGTCGTTGCCAACATGAATGAGTAGTTCATCAACAGTTACATCTAAAATCCTTTCACGCTCATACCAAGATCTAATTTTTTCTTCAGTGAGACGTACACAATTACTCCACACATCTTTGGTACATTGTTCTAATGCTTCCTTCCACATTGCAAGAACTCGATCATCACCATAACCATCCCTGTCGATGTGATTATTGTAATATTGTTTTGCATGTGCCCGTATTAATTCAATAGCATTGAATTCACAATGATATGGTGGTAGACGTAAAACATCATGACCATAACTTCTCAGTAATTCATCTACTTAATAGCGCTTTTCTTTTCTGTGAGATTGGCTAGTACGAGTAATTCAGTTTTAAATGAAGTTGGATCGTGATTAATGGAATTTGTATTCAACCATTCTATGATATCGGCTTTCTTCCAGGAAGTTGAGGGATTTCTTTCTATTAAAACAGAATGGTAAGGAGCATTGTCCAATATTATCAATGAAGGCTCATTCAAATTATTAATTAAATGGTTGATGAACCATTTTTTAAAGGTTTCTGAATTCTTCTCCCCATGATAGTCTTCTTTTAAAGATTTTGTTGCAAATAATAGGGATTCGTTTTCGACAAACCCTAATTTAAACCCACCATTAACCACAATAAAACGTTTTCCTTCATAACCTTCGGGTTTTTTAACACTGCGAATATTTGAATCTTGCCAGAACGTTCCAGGATTTCCTTTAGAATAAATCCACGTTTCGTCCATAAAGACTACTTGCAGTGGATGAGGTAAATTTAGATTCTCCATGAAACATTTTAAAAACTGGAGCCACATAATAGCAATATTTTCTTTTTCAGTTAGTGCTCTACGGTTATCATCTTTCTTGAATTTAAAACTGATATCATGTAGAACTCAATTTAAGCTGGTGTTACTGAGTAAAATATGACTTTCTTTTATTTCAGTATTCAGGGAATTGATGGTAACGTGCTTTTTTTCCGTATACATCGTGTATATGGTGTCCCTTATAACCATTTTCGAGGAATCCGGTAAATCAGTAGATTTTAACTTTTTACGTGGTATTTTCTTGCCGGGGCTACATAAAACTGGATTCATACTAGAACGACTCTTAACTCTTTTCACAGTAGAAACACTAATGCCTAGAGCTTCCGCTGCCCTCTACAAATAAACGATGGATGTGAAATATAATTAGGTGAATTATGTTTTATTTATCTCTTGTGCATATGACAATGGAATTAGATGACCCCCATTTTCTTTCTCTCGTTCGAAGTAATCCAATAAATTTAATAAGAGCTGCGAACGTAACGTTTTACCTTTCATAGACATAATTTATATCAAATCGTAAATAATAACCTGAAAACGTAGTTATAAAACGCCGAAAAAACGAACGAGGCTTCACAAGTATTATTTGACAATTGACGTTTTAGTGACGACGCGCGTATGTGACTTAAACTACATTAATCAAATAAGCACTCTAATCATAACACACGCTTATTATAATGCTATCACTGTTGTGCGCATGGAGTTTGAAACAAATGTACACGAATGTTTGTCGTTACTAAATTCAGCGTGTGATGACGCAGGGCTCATCTTTGGTGGTTTCTATAATATGTACTGTTTAAAAAAATGTGAATTCAACTTTTTTACTATCATTTTTTTAAATTTGTCTCTTTACTTATAGACATCCCCTTAGTAGCTATCTAAAATTTCAAATGCAGTGGTACTAGTAGATTTATAATAAAAATGATATGAAACTAGATATTTGAGATCTGAATACAAAATAACTAAATATAGATATTAACGATACAAGTTTGATTATGAGCATCTTAACAACACGAGTTTGATTGCCAAAAACGAGGCGGTAAGCCGAGTTTTGCGGCAACCAATCGAGTTATTTTTCTTCGCTGTTCTTCAGGTTCTAAATCACTTGCCACTTTTAAATTATACAAGTCTTCATAAAATTGTTTTACTACATTTAAAATTTCATTTCTGTCCGTTATTAGAAAGTCGCCTTTGTTGTTTATTAGCTTAACTACGTCTTTTCTGTCATTGGTTTGTCTGCGAAAGATTTTCATACCTTTGTTTTCTTCTAGTATTTTTTGGGTTAGTTTGGTTTGATACTTCCTTATGTCTTCTTTAGCCATCCTTCTCGCTGTTCTGTTTGTTTCTTCGTATTCAGCTATATTCCTGTTGTTTTCGCTAATTAAAATTCTTCTTCTTTTTAACGTATTTTTGGTTTCGTCGTTTAATTTATTGTTCTTGGTAGATTTCATCATTGGTTGTATATAATCATCTGCAGCTTTTTAAATTTTATTTGTTAAGTCTTCGTTTAGTTCTGTTACGTTTTGGTTTCCTTCTTGATGTACTCTGAAGTTGTTTTCTATATTTACACGGTATTTTTGTGAATATTGTTTCAGCATTTCTGTATCTAATTTCCTATGTGTGCCTTTTCCCATTTTTGTGCATCTTTCCTCCAATTTTTTATTTATGTTGTCTGTAGCTCTCACTAATCGATGATCACTTGTTACGGTTAATTTGCACTTTCGCATGCATTAGTTAAATTTAACTAGTTGTATTTTATTACTAAGCATTTTGTTACGATTATTTGCTGGTATCTCAGGCAATATTCCAAATAATTAACTAAATTTCACTATCCGCATTTATATCCCCCAAACATTCAGTACATTTCTACCTAACTGGTTCCTCCTCCCCATTCCTTAGGCCCCTCGAAGGGGCATGGTGACATTATGGTCTGGCTACTTTAGGGACTTGATAGTTTCTTTCCAGGACGCTCTATCCTGGGCCGAGTGGATGGCTTCGTGTAGTGTTTGACCTGTCAGTGCCTTGAGTTGGTCCTTCCATCGCATGGGCGATCTGCCTCTCGGTCTGGATCCTTCCATTCTGCCTTGGACTACTAAAGTTTCCATGTCATTGGTGCGTCTGTTAATGTGACCGAAATATCGCAAGTACGACTGGGCTATGGTTGTGCTTAGCCGTTGTTCGATCTGGAGTTCTTCCAAAACGGATTTGTTTGTTCGGTGGGCCGTCCAGGGTATGCGTAAGATCCGCCTATAGGCCCACATTTCAAAGGCATCGATTCTTTTCTTGTCTGCTTTCTTGATCGTCCACGTTTCAGCCGCGTAGGTTGCTATTGGAAATATTAATGCGTGCAATAGTCTTTTTTTGGTGTTCTTCGTTATGGCTGTGTCTTTCCATACTTTCGTGAGCTTTGTGACTGCTGTCCGTGCAATCGCTAGTCGCTTTCTGATTTCTGGTTCAGATTCCCCTGTGTTGGTTATTGTGGAGCCAAGATATTGGAATTGTTGCACAACTTCATAATTCGCTATATTGTGGATATGATGCTGGTTGTTGTTCCTTCTATCTATAATCATCACTTTGGTTTTAGTTTTATTTATCTCCAATCCATACGCTTTGCTGTGGTTGATTAGTCTGTTCATGATGGTCTGAAGTTCAGTCTCCGTCGGGGCTATGATAAGAGTGTCGTCGGCGTATCTTAGGTTGCTAATCCGACGTCCTCCGATGTTCACTCCTCCTTCCCATTCTTCTAGTACTGTCCGCATTATGTGCTCGGTATATATGTTAAATAGAAGAGGCGAGAGGATGCACCCTTGTCTAACTCCTGCTTTGGCTTTAAAAGGTTGTGAGTAGACATTGTTGACTCTGACTTTTGCATTATTTCTCTCATATAAATTTCTAATTAGTGTTAGTTTACGATAGCTCCTACATCCTTCTCGGAGCTTACCTAGAATTTTTACGTTTTTAGTCAACTTTCTCCTCGATTTCGCAAGGGCATTGGAAATCAGTCTGCGCCACACCCTACACAGCTTCTAGCTCGGCACGTGCAATCCAAGCCTACGAGGATGATACGAATTGGTTATCGGGGTGTGTAAATGTATTAGTAATTGGTTGTACAGATGATAATAGGGCATTTCATGCGAAACGTCTCGTCTTGTGTATCTTAATATACAGTTATTGGTAGCTGCATTCTCTTAGATCTAGCTGTTTAATAACATAATAGTTTAGAGGCCCCTTTCGCGGTGTTAGTAGCTACGTTTAATTTACTTACCCTGGCGATGCGATGTATTTCGCTACAACAACGTCAAATGTGTCGAACGTGGCTTGCGCGTTTGGTACCCTGTAATGTATCATAAATCTCGGTTATTTCATTAAGTCTTCATAAGGCGCTTGAACTTACCTGGGTTACATCCTGGCGGTGTTTACCGGCGGGATCTGCTGCGAGATATTGTTGAGCCCGTGAACACAAACTCAGCTGTCGAGGTTATATGTTAACGACACCGCGTACTTGAAAGTTTGTGGCTTTTGAACCGCTCGCGACCACTTATCGACCAATATTTAAGTAATCGAAAAGTAATTTGAAATCCGATATCATTAGCTACTGCTGTTAGGAGCGCATTCAAGCCTTTACTTGAACTGTCATAACAAGCCTAATAAGTTTATCATAGAGATCTCTTCGACCCTGTATGCTATGCAATCTGAAGATTTTCGCCCCTTCTAAATTTTGGGTACTGTCGTAATGTCAGATCGAGCTAACAACCGAGGTTAAGGTTAGCTTACCGCTTTGTTCTGTAGCACCTTGCTTTACAGGGTGCGTGCTAATTTGTACCTGCAAATTTATAGTTATTTGCTCGGCGAAATTATTTCGACGCGGTCGGCTTTGTATGTCCCTTCGCTTCAAGGAGCTTTTTGTTAATTGATTTTATCCCTTAGTGGGCAACCTCAAAATTGGGTATCAACAGGATTGCTGTCGCTTAAAACTAACTTGACCTTTTCTTATTTTATTCTTGTAAAATTAATTTTATTCATGCAGCTCGCCCCTTTATAATTATTTATGCAGTTAGCCCCTTTTATATTTGCTAATGCAGCGCCTTGTTGTATGAGTTTATGCTAGTTATTGGATTGTTTGTGCTCATATTTATTATTGCCTATTTATGTCGATTTACTTGTCTGTTGTAACTCATGTTTGCACTATAGAACCAGTTTAATAAATACTGTTATTAGTTATTGGTGTTGCTATTATTTGGTTTGCTGGGCTTATACGTTACCTTGGGGAGGTCCGACCCAAGAATTTGTCGACGTCGAGGACTTGGCGTCCTCTCCCTTAGTTTGTTTCAGCTTTGCTGAAACCCCGACCCTTCAAAACGAGTTAGTCACCTTAGGCCGATAATTACCAGCCGACAAAATAACAAATATAACTTTCGTCACCAGGTAAGGGCGATCCTTAGTCCTTCGTCACACACTAAATCCGTACTAAATCTCGCTAACACATTTACGTCTTGTATGATGTGCATACTTTTCGTTAAGGCATAGTCTATTTGATTTTTGGTTTGTCCATCTGGACTAATCCATGTCCACTTTCTTTCATCTTTCTTTTAGAATGTAGTTGCGTTATAAAGCTTTTCTTGCTCTAGAGAGTCATTGTGCCCCTTTTGTTTCTAATACCCAATCCATGTTTTCCTATTTACGTTTCTATGTTATCCTTTTGTTTTTCGACTTTGCGGTTGAAGTTTCCTATTATAATTACTTGTTGTGTTTTATTTTCTTCTAGAGCTTTCGATATGTTTTCGTAGAACTCCAATACTCTTTCGTTTTCATAGCTGTTTGTTGGGGCGTATACCAGGATAACCTTTAGTGATGTTAGTAGTATTTGTGGGGAGACTCACGTCAAGCAAGTAGGCCTTCATAAGCCCTTTTTGCCAACCCCGTGGACAAAGTCTAGGCATGCAGAGTACCAAGTATCTTAGCCCTACTTAGAATTTTTCCTAGACTAAGGAGTTCCAACTCTAGCAAGGGATCTTTTACATGCTACACATGCTAGTAACATGGAACCCACGGCTTTACATCACTTCTGAACGACGGCATTCTGTAGAGGTTTTCATCAGCATTTTTTAGTTTTTTAAAAACCTCACCGGAATCCAGGATCGAACTTTCGACTCTTAGATCAGCAGCCAGAAGGTTTACAACTGAGCTATGGAGCCCGGATTTTTAGCGATGTTAGATTATTTAATTTTATAGTGACATAATATCACTTTGTCAGATATTGCTTTTATTTCTTTTATGTGTGTATATAGTCTTCTATGTATCATTATGCCTACTCCACCATCGCTCGAGTCTTCCTTGTCTTGTGAAATAAGATGTGCCCAGATTTTAGTCTTACACATTCTTCTTTTCTCTTTCTTTTTTCACTTATACCAATTATGTCCCACTTTATGTAATTTAGTTCATTTTCCAGTTCTTCGAATCTTTTTTCGTATGAGATTGTATTGTACGTCAATATGTACAGTTTAATTTGTTTTGGCTTTCTCTTAGTCAAAGTTGTGCCTCTCTCAGAATCCGTGAGGCATTTTACTGACGGATCAGGGCGGGATTGTGGGTTAATATATCTACCCGGCTGGGGTATTTAAGTTCTGAAAATTGACATTGCATAGGGGTAGTTGGCATTAAAACGCCACGCTTGCCATTGCATGTTGGCGAGTTGGCTAAGGATAGGTAAGGATAATGGCAATAGATAGAATTAAAGAGAGGACATGATTCATCCAAGAGGGAGATGGGAAAAATCATGAGCTTCGCATGGGCAGGGTTGCTAGATCCCTGAAGCAGGTCTATCCTTCCCGGGGAAGAAAGCAGTACCTACCCGCTACCCGACTTGGACTTCGATAGCGGGCGTAAAATGGCTTTTATGGTCTTAGAGCCTATGCAGTATAACAAGCACCAACAATGTAGTATACCAACACTAACAAAATACTGAACCCTTCAATTTTGTGCATTTTGAGAACCAAAATAAAATAAAACGTTGTATGTACCACGTGTCTAATCACGATTATAACTCGATAAATTTAAAGCTCTCCGCTTCGCGTCGCGCAGTAATCTGTTGGGTATGCCCTTAATACATAAATAACTACTACTTCCCGCATTTGTATATGTCAGCATGGATACCACACTACAGCTTTGTAAAATTATGTTGATTTAGAAATTAGATAAAATGTCATCTCAGAAATCTAGAGTCGCTATAATGATTTCCCAAAGCCTAATTTTAGAAACTCCGCATTAAAGAGCTGGATCTTTCTACTCAGCCTATACCTACCCTAAATACTCTATTTTAATTACAAACAATGTGTTACGGGCCAAAAGTCATTTATAAGTATTTACATATTTAATTGTCCTATTCGTGATAGATCTAAACATTATCTAAAATCTAATTAAACTGAAGTCAAATTCTTATATTTTAATGTATTAGTCTTCTTAAATAATTCTTAGCTATTCCGTACGTTTCAATCTCCAAAGCATGCGGGTTGCTTAATATATTCCTGAAGGTTTTCTAAATTTTTGGGCTGCAGCTTATCTTTTCGGCCATTTTATTTTGGATTCTTCGCTGTCATCCTATAATTGAGGCTTCACTTGGTGTTGCGATTTCTTTCGAGGGATAATTATTGAATTCCTGGAAGAATTATTTTTGTAATATCCTCAAAATCAGAGATATTCTGGATTTTTACCTGAGCGAGCACATGCTTCGATTTTGGCAAACGGAGCATAACAGCTAAGGCTTCTTTCGTGGTCCCCGGATAATTCGTCCCGTGCGAATGATTTTGGTCCCTGGTTATCTGGCAAAGTTTGGCCCCCAACTGCCGTCTTGAGTGTTGTGTGTGTGGAAATTCTATGTCTACAACAGGTAGCAAATGCAGAACCTCTTGTGTAACCCCTTCTATTGCAAGGTCGGTTGTGCTTATACTGATATTTGCCCTGAGCCACTCGAAATTTGGGACCCGTTTTAGTATGTTTTCGCCACTGTGCTATTTTGTATCCGGCAAACGTGAGATTGCTTGTTTTATGTATCCTAAGCGTGATTACTCACCTATTTCAAGCTATTTATATTATTCACTTTACCATTGTTTTTGTGTTGTGACGAAATTGTTGCGGTAGTTCATTTTCACTATTTTTAGATCAAATGCTAAATGCGTCTACGGGACTGTAATATCGGAATTGTACGGCTTTTTGCAAGACAAAACTAATCCGTTTTCGGCCTTCACGTCACGCTAGTGAAATAGAACTGGGTTAAATCCAACGTTAGGGTATCCCCATATTTGCAAGAATTTTGCGTAATATTATCTTGCGACTCTTTGAAATCTGATGGGAATCAACCATAAGTCACATCCCGGTTTACGAAGAGCCTTATAATAAGAAACAAGATCTTGGATCTGTAAGAGCGATACTGTTATTTATGGTAAACAATAAGGAGGCTCTTGCATAGTGGGGAAATAGTCGAATTCAACTAGTCATTCAAAATTTAACCTGTAATATATCTGTCATAGTCTTTGTGCTATCGACAACTTTTTAGTAGTGCATTTAGCCATTTTGGATAGTCAATTTGTAATTTCCTTATGCATATTTCACTTACATTAATCTATTTAATTGAATTACGTCAACATTTCAATTACGCTCTAAGTATTATTTAATTTATGTCCAATTATCTTGGTGAGTTTTAATAAGACACTTTACTACTGTGATATTATCTCCCTATTGAGATTTTGTAGTGGTCTGCCATGTGATATTTTATGTGTGTATTTTATTTGTATTTGTATTACTGATTGCTGATATTATACTGCCTTGACATCTTTGCCTCCGTATCTGATTTTTGTCTTTGCCGTTACCTTTAATTTTCAGGTTTGGTTAGTAGCGCCTTCTGTAGTGTACCTTTTGATTAACAAAGTGCTGGGTTACTTGCTACTTGGCGCCCATATCTTTCGTTTCAGCTAAATATTGGAGTTTTTTGTTTTACCCACGACCAGCTCCGGCTGAGAAGTCGGTTGCCTTTGCTTATCTTTTTTACAGTCACAGTGACGGTAACAAATTATAAAAATACAGGGATTACATAGTAGTTGGCGTTTAAACTAGCTGTATGCGATATGCCTAAATTTTGTCCTGTTGGAAAAAATGGGCAATATTTATAGACCAATAGAATAATAATGAAATATTTTAAGTTGTAGCAGTTGTGTTATGTAGCCAATCAAAGCTGTACGTCGTCGTACGGATTAAAATCACTTTATAAATTGTAAGTTTACTTGATTGCCATATCATCTGTGAGCGTAACGTGAATGGTATTGGGAGTTTAGGAAATGTCTGTTCCATAAAGAAGGGACAGTACTTGTTCAATCGCACTTTCTTGTGGTGCATTAGCATTTACATGGTGAAGTTCTGTTATTACCTGCTGATGTTTTACCAAGTATGTATCATTCAAACAGGTTTCCAGAACTTGGTAGAATGGCTCAGCTAGTTGAGTCTTTATCGTACAAGATTTTGTGCCATCCCTTATGTTAAGAAAGACAGCTGAATAATTATCTTCACTTTCGAATTTTTAGTTGAATATTTCGACTATTCTGTGCACTTGTTCGGTGGTGGCTTGCTGCTCACGAAATTCGAACTAACAATCGAGTACATGTATGAAATGATTTGTTAGATTAATTTCTATTCTTAAGGCCTCTTGTGGAAATTAGTTCGGGTTCATTTTGGGTCAAGCCGGCCCTGCCCATATCTTTCTGTATGCGTATGTTAATTATGCAATAAATAGCGGCGCCGTAAATCCCGCTGAGTTAACATCGGTAAAGTACTCCAAAAATATGTCGGTAATTTCCGCTGATTCGTATGAGAAGCAGTACCGCCGCATTTTCTCCGGTTAGGAAATGCATCTTGACATTATTTCGATTGGGATTCGTGTGTTGGCCGTTAAGGTGTTAGGCTGCCCCTTCCCCCCTTCTAGCAAAATTAATTCAAGTTAGTGCAATAGGTTAAACAAGCCGTGTCGCATGGTGCAGGGTAAAAGTCCGTGGTTGAGAATAGAAAGAGCGCTTCTACCGTGAAGCTTGCTTCAAAGCCGATTACAGATCGGATAATAATTGAGACCTCTTTTTTATCCTTATAATAATGAAGAATTATTATTGTGGCAAGTTGCCGTTTAGTGTAGTTATTTTTCGGTGGATCAGCCGCTCCCTTTTCTTGCATCCTCGTTACGGTTTCGCTGCACCCCTGAAGTAACTTGCTCAGCAGCGCTGTTTCGTCAGACCTTCTCTACGAGTTTCAACTTGCCTGTTAACCCCCACCATGTGTGTGTGCAATGCCACCGCGCAGGGGCGACTTCACTTGTATTTGTGGCATGTATTGTACTGTATCGCGCAGGTGTGTTTCTTTCGAAGTGCTGCGTTTTATATTAAAATCACATTTCAGTGGCGCTATTGGCCTATTCCAAGCCGATCCTGTTTATCGTTAATAATTAAATATTCCGGAATGGGGGGTTAGGGTTCTGCTGTATGCAGCTTGTATTACGATAACGTCTTCTAGAAATCAGAAATAACATTGCTGTGTCCTTGTCATTTTGGTTTTAAAAGTGTTGAGTTCCTAGCTTGTAAATTATCTTATTGTTTTATTGTGTTTGATGTTGTTAGTTGTTTTTGTAAGAGCAGCCAGTAGTGGCGCATCAAGGTTCAACAAAGAAAGTTTTTTGCAGAGGGGCTATATACATACACACATACACTCCAAGAAGTATCGTGACGTTTCTCACCCCTGTCTCAAGTTCTGATGGGGTTTATGTAGATTGAGTTAAGAACTTGTGGCGTTCGAAGCAAATAATAATAATAATAATTTTTATTGAGTATTTTTACAGTGGATCTACATGCATACAAGCAATTCCACTGCACTCAACACACAGAAAACTGCATAAGTGCCTTGTATTAAATTAGCTACCCCGCACTCTCTCTGTCCCGACTGTAATCTAACCGTGTAGTTTTTATTACATAATGCTGAGACCTGGATGGGATTTTAGCTTTTTCATTATGTCAAGCAACGACTTAGCTTCTCTGGGGCGGTTTTTTTGTCGTAATCACCGATTCATCGTGTAACAGATTATGGTTTCAATGTTTTCAAGAATAACTTAAAGAATTTGGATACCATAGGTACAAGACTTGTAAACCGGTATGATAACCATTCTTCGATTGGTTTTTACAGCTTCGACATTAGAATTATCTATTGGGATACTAAATATCCAGTTATAAGTGTAGCTTTGTATATTCGCGTTAAAGCTATGAGAACTTGTTCTAGTAGATATATAATTATTTCTCTTGTTATGAGATCCTAACGACGTGTTCATTTATGAATTTAGATTTCCTTTATCATTGCCTTAACTTGGCCAATACTTTTAAATAAAAGGCTAAAACGTTTCTTCTTTCTCCTGAAAGGCTCAGATGGCCAGGGCTACTGAGTGCTCGAAAAATTCCTTAGAATTTGCCATATCAGTTCTAGTCTACTACCTATCAGCTTTCTTACCAGGTAGAATGTTCTATTGGGTTAATTTTTGCCGTTGCCTTTCACAGTAAATAGGCTGTGGTCTTCGATAGCATTAGGCTTTTTCTCTAGATATTTTTGAATGGCCTTACTTTTCTTGTCGTTGAACAGTATCCTTAGTTCTATAATTGCTCTATTAAATGTTTGACACCCAACTTATTTTCTAACATTCCTTTAATAGAATTGTAGACTTCACTGCGCTCGTTGGGGGTTGATTCCTAAGTCGGTTTCTGTATTATTCTTATTAGATTTTCTACAGCTGCATCAATTTCTTTAGGGGATTTAAAGGAGATGTAAATTTTTATAAATTTTTGTTTATTACTTCAATTAGTGTTGAATTCAATGTTATCAAGCGGGACAGCAATGTAAGAACAAAATGCTATATTTTCCTTAAACTTCAATTTTTATTTTATCAATACTTGTTTTGTTGTCTTCAATAGCGTGTTTTTGTGTTCCGATGTCTAAACAAGCTGAACTATCGGAATTGAACTCATGTACTCTATTTATGAATCTTGACGTACAGTTCATTCACTTTAGATATCAATTGTCAAACATTATATCGGTTGGTGTCTATGTATGTTTTAATGGTAATTTTCATTTTAATATCATAGCAGTATGTAAACTTTAAAACAAACAGAATATGATTTTTTAAAATTTATTAGCAAAGTTTGTGCTCAATCTTTTGTCACAGTAAAAGTAGCCCTTTTGTTGGAGATATGAAATGTTACGTGTAAATGTATGCACAAATTAAATTATGCAGTAACTGTTGGCAGTTTCCAGCCATTTCTCATTCATTCGTATGGTGTGTGTTATGTAGCCACTTTTCGTTGACGTGTGTGTAGTTGCACCTCTTGGTCTAGCTTTGTGCAATTTTTCAAAATAGGGAAATCTTGCCAATTTTTGAGAAAGATTGCCTATACAGATAGAGCGATTTTCGGGTAGCCATGTTGGGCAGATTGAGGTGAAAGGTTGTTTCTGATACGGTGTGGTTGGTTTCGGAGAGGCACTTTATGTGGATTTAAAATCGTTCGTTATTTTGTAAATTTTCGATCAGCACTGATGTACACTATTGCAGCCGCTGAAATTCATTTAGTAATACTAGGATTCATAAATACTTCAGAAAAACTTATCCCTGTGCACCCTTTACTCTCCGGTTTCATAATACCCCATTTAATATATTTCGGTCTCGGGGCTCTAATTCCATCACGAGAAATACCTAATAAGGATTCATAAGTAGTTCCAGGTGCTCGGTTTAGCTACGCTGGCTAAATACCCCCTTGTATCTGAGATCTTTCCCTCCTACAATATCACACCGCCAACTGGAAAAAAGCCTGTAAACCACAATCCTGCAGTATTTTGGGGCAGCTTTACCACAATTCGAAAAAAGAGATATCTGTCGCTTTCTCGTGGTCACCCGCCGTGTCTGCAGCTTGCACAATGCACATGCCAGGTACCTTCCTGTACGATTCTCATAATGCTCGAGCCATTTCGAGTGCGTAGAGGTGTAGATAGAGAAAAATACTTCTTGCGTATATTCCCAATCCTTATTGTAGTGTGGTATTCATGGATCGCAATACGATTCTAAGCAGATCGTTAAAAAGTACACCGGCTACAACTTTGCACTTGTTAGAATCGTTTTGTGTACGGCGAATTAGTTCTAGTTATTTTTAGTACTTTTTTAGACAGGTTTGATCATTTTTAGTCGCGTTTGGTTACTTAATGTAGAACACGTTCAATAACAAGGCTTGTACGCTATAATGATATTTGCGATGGAATACTGTCTGTTGCTCGTAGACAGCTAGTACAAAATTATAAGCATAGTAGACATATTCGGATACAGGAGGCTTCTGCGCTGAACTCGGTTCCTAAAGTAAACAGAGTTTACATGAGATTGTTAGTTCCCGTACTTCGTTTTCGCACAGTTCTCACTTATGCTTGGGAGACATGTGCTCGTGTAAGCAATTGGGAGAAAAATCGTAAACTACTTAACTCTCTATTCAATTTACGTAGTTCCATTTAATTTTGCCAATAGGACTGTGTATACACATAAGCAATTTTACATTCATAACTAGTAAAAATCAACAACATTACTATAGTCACAACAAATAAAACATTAACTTAAATGCATTAAAATCAAGAAAATAGTTTATACCCCTTACAATTTTATTCGAGTTTATATGAGTGCAGCATTTGTTATTTCGCCCTTGCCCTTGCGCATATTTTCTCTTGCGAGATATATGTTTTGAAGCTGATTAAACATATTGTGGTTTGAGGAATTTACACCAACAGCTGTATGTCTTCTAGTTCAAACTGTTTCAAACCATTGGCGGTTCCGAAAAACCCACCCCATTTTGCCCAGCAACTAGGTGGAAAAACTTTGCTACACCGGTAAACAATTCCTGGTTCACAGTGTTTTGTTTTTATAAAGGAAAATTACACATTTATTTAGTTTAGTTTGTTTATCATTTAGAAATTTCTGTGACAATATTTCAGAACGATAATAATCTAACCTATTTCGAATATTTGTAAGATTTTTTTAGTGACATACAACAGTTGTACTAAAAGTATACGAGTATCTATACAGCCATTAAGGGTGATTCTAATTTTAATTTTAACATTGGCATTTGATACCTAAAGTGAATCACTTATAAAAGGTTTGAAATATCAAGTAATTTATTAGATTAATATAATCTGTTGTTAAGAAACCATAATTGCAGTTTGCTTGTTTTCTAATTTTCAAATTGAAACTTTACTGCTACATTTTCACAACTTTTCGAAAAAAACTATTATTTGGCCTACCCCTCAATACTATTGAGCCACGGTTATGGAAACATATAGAACAATGGAATTCCTAAACTTTAATATTCTTACCACTTCTACTGTCATGTAATAACATCCATTACGCCAACTGTAGAAACAAGATTTTAAATGACTTTAAAAATCCATAAGATAATAGTTTGCAACTATTAGAAATTATCATGCAAATATAGTTCTGTACAGTTATTAGTACACAAAATAGGGTTACATTCCAACTAAGGCATGCGGAACAGGGCAAGATGCTCCAACGAGCGTAGGCGTTGCTGAAGAGTACCCAAAGATTCCTTCACAAAACTCGCATGCGTCAACAAAGGACGACAGGGAGACAGCTGACCAGGGGCACGCTCTCGCTTGGTTTGGATCCCACACACACGCAGCGAAGATAAACCGAAAAGCGTTTGGCCAAAGAAGAAACGGGGCAACGCGCACCGTACGCCTGCAACCATCCACAAGGCGACTACAGCATGCCGTCTCGCTCGCACCTGCGGGCGACCCAGCGCGCAGAACATTCTAGAAAAACGGCTGCGTACTAAATCGACTTTGGGACCTAACGTTCTAACGAATATAAGCGACGCTTCAAAAATGAGTGCCTTTTAAATTTTACGGCGGTGGGCACAGCTGCATAATGCGATGAACCATTAAATGCCTGCACAAAACTCGATATAAAATCAAGCGTAAAAATATGACAAGTAAGCTATATGCAAGCGGGGTCGTAATCTTAGATTAAATACTCCAAAAGTCGCACATTCATTTAGTTATTTATTTTGGTACTCAGCCAACAGCCGTTAGGCCAATTATAGGCGTCGCTGTACATTCGTATAATTTGAAAATATCCTGACACATTTTTATGTTTGCGGCTGGATTATATACGACGCGCTGATAGTTAATCATTTTTGTCTCTCTTACAACACCTACCCTGCATCTGTTGGGTCTCATTTGAGTCAAGGGTAAAGACTGAGCTATGTGCAAATTATTACTTTCTCTATTTCTCAATTAAAATAAAAATAAACAGCATTCTATTTTAAGGTGCTCACCCTGTATACATTTGACTGAAAGTATATTGCATTTCGAACCAGGTAAACACATAATCCGCATGGAAAATATCGTCTTTCTCCACAGGGGGATATACAGGTGGAACGTCAAGATTTGAGGATATCTCATAAAGTGCTTTTTTCAAGAATACCATACATCTTTCTTCTTTTAAACGAGGGAAGTAAAAAGAAGTAGGACACTAGGATAGGCAGATTTGTTCAGCTTAGCGGACTTACTGAAAACCATTATAAAGGCTGAAACAGTATCGGAAATAATTCAGAAGTTCTCATATATGCTTGAGAATTATGGATGGTAATTAGTTGAAACTTACACACCATGACATGTTGAGCATTACGTTAAGAAAATTCAGAACTATAGGGGATAAGAAATAATGACACAGATATAGAAATATGCACCATATGATGGATAGACGACATCTAAAATGTTGCAAGTTACAACTAACTGGCTGCAAATAGAAGAGAATAGGAGAGAACTAGAGACGCCTACATCGACATAAATTAAATTAGACTATGTTGATGATGATGTTAGGAACACATTACATCATACCATATTAAAACATTGAAATCGACTACACTAAACTTAAAAATGTATGCTGACAGGATTTTTACATTTTAATAGATCATTATCTTGCATCTTCAGAATGCGAATTATTATTAATACTTGCAACAACCAAGGCCACATGAACAGTTTATTATAACGTTCTTTTTAATCATTAGCAAAGTTCCATGGAAGTTTATAATCAGTGTCGAAACGTTTAGATAATTAGATGAGACTAAAGTATTATAGAGTCAATTCAAAGATGAATCTCTCATTTCTTTCCATTATTATTTAGTTACTTCTTTAATAAATAATTGAATTGTTTATAGATTTAATAAATAAAATGACAACAGCGAATTACTAATGCATACGATATCGTTTTAATATTATTTTTAAATTTCTTTTCACAGATCGTGAGTTGCGCACTTTATAGGAAAAATAAATCTGAAAGATCCTGGCACCCTTTACTTGCTGGATTGTTGGCAGGAATTGCCTACAGATTTAAACCAACGGTTCCTGTTCTAGCTATTGCGTTCACAACAATTCTTCAGGTAATTTGTAGAGTAATGTAAGATAAGTAAAATTCGCATTTTTTGTTTATTTAGTTAACAGTGAATCGGATAACTTACTTAAATAGTCACCATGCGAATCTACCTCTAAGAGAAATTATTTATGCTGTATGTTCGGGTATAATAATCCACTCTCGATTTTTTTTGCCGAAAGCATGTCCATCCTACGTGAAGAATATGTTATTAACTGCCACAAATGGGAGGTGAGTATAATTCTCGTTTCTGCCTAAAACGTAAAAAATATTTACACATTTTTAGAGCTAATAAAATTTGTGAACATGCTATCCATACATTGGAAAACCTAGGAAAATCTGCAATTATATGAAGAAGTGTCTAGTTAAAATGATAGTATAAGCTGACATTATGAGTGTTTTATACTAAATGTACCCCTTAATTTATAATAAAATTGCATTGTCGACTACTTCTACTTTAAACGTCAATAAATACTAAAGTATTTATCAGTTACAATGGTAAAACAGTTAATATTTTCTAGAATAAGATCTGACTACTATGAAATTTTTATTACAAAAGTCTTTTAGCAGTATTTGGTAGTCTAATCACTGGTAGGGCCTCTCTTGCTTGACAGGTTCTAGGTGAGGAACCAAACTAAAAGGGATTTCCTGGTCTTCCAGGTTGGGGGTTGAGATATGGGCCTGCTTCCCATTTTCTCGGAAAACAACCAAAACTACAAAAATAATCCAGACAATTGCCTCGGAACAAGGACAGAGTTAACCGAAGACGACTCAACCTACGAAAAAGGACAATGAAACTAGCAACATGGAACGTACAGGGAGTGAACACAAAATGGATGGAGGTGGTAAAGTAAGTTGAAAAACTAGATATTGACATGATAACATTAACAGAAACGAAGAAAAAGAGATCAGGAATGCAAGAAGTGGCAAACGTTATTCTTCTGTTGACTTATAACATAAACTAAAGGGTATGGCAACGAAAGAAACAACGGAACGAATATAATTCGAAAAACAAATCGGTGCCAATCGTCAGAGGGCAACCCCCAGCGGAATGCAAAGCTTAGGGCGACAAAAAAGATATGGAGTGACAACTTAGACACAAGGTGAAGTTATTACTTGAAATTTTCTAATCTACATTATCCTGTTATTGTTTTCCCTATCATTTATCATCGAGTTCGTTCATTAGCTTAGTCTACACCTCTAATTATTTCAAACGATATGCCGTCTATGCCAGCAGATTCGTCCGGTTTTAGTCTCATAATGACAGATGTATTTTTTCTTTTTAAATAAATGGTTCTAACAGTACCCTCTAGAACTTCCATATGTTTGTTACTTTCTGGCCTCTTCTGTTTTGAACAGTGTTACATCCCTTACTAATTTGAGTAAGGATGTATACCATACACTGCAGATGTGAAGAAATAAGTTTTCTTGACCAACCAACACCTTTATTTCTGTTGCTGACCGTTTCCCGGAAACCAGGTTGGCGCGTGCGCATAGACGAAAACAAATTAAACTTAATAGAATACATCGCAATACTTCCCCCCTAAAAATAGCATATTTTTACAAATAAAGAACAATCACAATTTTTCATAATTAAGCCTTTGAACCGGTTTAATCACTCTTTTCGGTCGCACGCTCTGCCCTACACTAACCTCATCATCATTAGCATCCGAATTATCACAACTTAAATCTTTTTCCTGGGAAACCTCATCTAAAACATTCTCCTTTTCTTTAGTATGTTCTGCTGACAATACCAACTGATTGGAACACAGAGGTTTGATTTGATTCAGATGACGTTTCCAAATTACATCATTTATTTCAGGAATCTTAACAAGGTGTGTAATTTTACCCATTCTTTTAAAAATATTTGCTCTAATCCACCCAACTTTAGGACAATTCCTATACTCTTTTACAGTTACATTGTCACCAAGTTCAAATACAATATATCTTTTACCTTTATGATATTCTGCTTGTTTCTTCTGTTTTTCAACAACGCACTTCTTTGCAATTTACACACACGTATATTAATAATGCACTTATCCCACTTATCGATTATTATTAAAAATCTGGAATAGTGTCTTACAAAAATCGTGACTTTCTTATAATTCCGATCACCTCATCCAACATTACTTCTTTACATTATACAGAGTGCTGCGTTGACGGACGAAACATACAAAACCCCCATGCTAACTACGAGACTTTCAGGTATTGGCTTCTTAATGATTTTACACAAAATTCCATTTAGTTTTTTTAAAATAACAGTCCATAGTGACCCAATTTATGTAGTTGCAGATATTTTATTGCCCTAAACTTAAAATCAATAGGTATTAGTAAATAGTTTGATAAAATTAATAGGTATTATTAAAGATGTTAAGATTTTGAAATTTGAAGTAAAAATATGAAAGCAACCTGAGCAATTTATTTGTCGAAGGTTGACAGTAATTTTATGAAATACGCATTTGCTCCAGTTTCTTATACGGTGTGTTTAAAAAGAAATTACATAAGGGTTGGCCATAGAATATAAAAGTAATGTCAACCGCAAGCTTTAGAATTCATTAACTGTTGCTGCTGTCATAAGTTTATATTATACCCTGATATCGTGAAGAAATTCTAAAGATTGCTGTCTCTAAAGCTTGCTGTCGATATTAGTTTTATTTTCCATGGCCAACCCTTATGTAATTTCTTTTTGAATATATGCTATAAAGGTCTCTTGAACGTAAAAATTACTTTATTGCTTGAGCGAATGTCTTTTGTTTTTGTCTCTGATGTAGGAATTGTTATTTCAATCAGCCGTTTTCAAATAGGTTTATCAGTAACCTATCAACTTGCAACAGTCCCTGATCAACACCAACTTGATATTTTGTTTTAAAATTTCAAAAGTTAGCTAGCACATTTTTTATAGTTATTTATATTACTAGGGAGGAAAGTGTATCATTATTTCTCGCGGATGTAGTTTAATTCCCCAGCGCCAGCGTCAGCGAGAACAGTACCTAATCCATTGTAATCATGCAAGGGAGTAAATGACATTTTAATCTAGAATTATACATATGGCACTTTTACATTTTATGATGAGACTATCTCTTGTATTCAGCTGCATTCAAAAATATTTAAATATGAAAATCAGGATGCTAGTTGATTTATTATTAATCACATTGTCTCTCTTCTCTAATGGCAACGGGAGTCACTCTATTATATTCCCTCCCACTGCCATTGAAAACCAACTAGGGAACCAAACCTATATTTTCGGGACACCCCTAATAGGCGACAGAAAATGTAACTTTTGTATAAAGGAGTAAAAAAAGTATTTTCGAACTGAGTAAACAAAAAATGCACAAGTTGCGCCAATTAGATCACCATGTAGTGTTCTTTACAAAATACAATTCTGCTGTCAAACAATTAAGAAATCCAATGCTGCACCCTCTACACTTAGGTAAGCTACATATTATCGTCATCCAGCTTCATGTTAGGCGTATTTAATAGTAGATTGTTCTACAAGTTAAAAAAGTGAGAGTTTTTCAACATTTAATGTACGAGCGAGCGATGCAGTGGATTAATTTATCACGAACATGGAAATATCACTTCTATAACATATTCAACGTGCTATTTTTTCTAATAATAATAATAATGGTGAGGCACACCCCATAAAGGAGCTTGGCCTGCAAGGCGGATAATCAGAGCTTCCGTATCCCTTTATCCATGTCATGCATTTGATACGCGACAGCCGGGTGGGATAGAGAGGATTTTTTTTAATACCATTACAAAATCTAGCCAAAATGAAATTCGACATTTCTTTATATTCTAAACAAATATTTTATTTGAATCGGTAGTAAAGAACTTCGAAATCGTCAAATAAAATACGAGAAATCGGCAGTGAAGTAATTCATTGTTTTAAGACTTTTTTAGGCAGATGGACTATAGGAAAACATCAACCGACGTCAACATAACCTACAACAGTTAGTTAAAATGTTGTAATTTCTCGATTTCTCGATTTAAAAAACAATGTACCCCTCGGCACTGGAAGTTCCTTTTTATCCCTCATGTGGTTTATTTGCTTTGGCCCTACGGGCCTCGGCAACTAAATCCACAATCGTGATAAAAAGCTCAACTTCAGTGATAACCTATATGTAAATTAATATTTCAAAAAATTATAAATTTGAACTTCCTTCTTACTGAAGGGACTTTGTACTAAGGTATATTAGGATTAATGGGTTTATTACAACATAAGAAATCTCTGCCCAATCGGTGTCCCATTCTTTTTGGGACACCCTGTATAATTGTTATACTTGAATTTATTTATTTACTTACATCTTACATCAAAACAAACTAAAATCTTTTGGTTTTGGTGACTATAAATTTATTCATATAAGTATGGTAACTTAGTATTAATAATTTAAATGTTAAAACTAGCGTATTAAAATTTTGCTTAATGCTAAGCCACTGTAAGGTTTCCAACATTACAAACACATAATATGTCCATTTCTTACAAGATAAAACAATACTCTTCTTCTGGTATGTTAGGATGCAGATACACGTTTCTCTGAACACTTTACATTTAATTTTAAAGGATTCTGTTTTTACGCGTATTCAGTTTCAAAAAAGAAAAGCTGACAATTTAATTTTAAATGTCAATGCTGTCTGTGTGGTATAAGATTTAAAAAATCCTAGTCAATCTAGCATCCATAGTTTGACAATTAATTTAAGTTGTCATACAAGATGCCTTTTTGAGGTTAGGTATGCTTTTCTAGCTTTTAACACGGCCAACTAAATTACTATGGCCTGCACATAGGGAACACTACAGTGCCTTTATATAGACAGTGGCGACAATACAACTAAGCCACACCCCCGCCGCCATATTTAGGCAAATTTCTAACGGGTTTTTATTCAAATCCGTGATCAGAGTCGACTGTGATACGTGTTTTACGTTTGGCAGTACTGAAAACATTCGAGATTTGCAGGTTAAGATTTGCGTCAGTTTATGTCAAAAATGACGCAAAACCGAACCTACTAACCTCGAATTTGACATAGACTGACAATACACTTCAGTACTGCCAAAAGTATAACACGAATCACAGGTGATTTAGCATAAACATGGCGGCTAAAACCACGTGATCTAGGCAGCCAATCAAAAATAGGACACCCCATTGTCGCCACTGTCTATATAAAGGCACTGTAAGGAATACAGTGACTATATACAAGACAGTGTGGCCATACGATTGTTGGCCGCCATTAACAGGCAAATTTGAGCGTAGAGATATACAGTGCCTTTCGAAATAATCGAACGTTTTTGAGTGGTCATTATTTTGTCGCTAGTTATTTTAACTAGTTGATGTTAGCTACACGTGCAGTGTTATTTTTGGACATTGACATTTCTCATTGGCGTTCGTTCGTAGTGCTTTAAGGTGTTACATGAAGTTTACAACCGGTTTCAGTTATGGTAGTTTACAATACAGCTAAATGCCGTCTTCCTGTTTCCTGTCTCCAAACCTCCCTGTTCTGTGCTTGGTCTTCTTTCAGGTTCCTCCATGGCTCTCTGAATACCCTCATTCCACGGTTTGCGTGGTCTACCTCTCTTTTTCTTAACCGGCGGCGACCATTTAAAGATCTTCATAAGCCACGTCGTCTCCTCCATTCTCCAATTCTGTCCACAACTGATTCTGATGCCTCCATTCTGCGTCTTATTTCCTCATTCGTCACTCTATCTCGTCTCGATACCTTTGCGCTTTTTCGTCCATTTGAACTGTGTTTAGTCTTCGTTTCATTTCCGCTGTTACAGTCCATACCTCACTGCCATAACATAGCACCGACTCTATCATTACTTTACCTATTCTTTTTTTGTTTTTGTTAGAGATAGTATTGTCCCATAAAATTGATTTTAAGTACTTTGTACTATTCGAGTTCTGATCTCTTCTGTTCCCAAACCTTTTTCATCGATTGTATTGTAGCACAGAGGTATTTAAACCTTTCTACTTGTCTTACTGCGACATCTTCATTTATTAAGACTTCATATTGTGCTTTCGAGTTGACTACTAAATACTCCGTTTCCTCTAAACTTATGCTAAGGCCCCATTTATCGTAGCACCGATGTAATCTCTTTATCATATATTCCAAGTCGAACGCATCTTGTGCTATTACAACAATAGCATAATTATAAATTGTCACATTTAAATACTGTGCAGAATATTAGTTTTTCCGGGCAATAGATGATAAAATTTGACCCGCTTGCGACGCTAATGAATTATTTGACACTGACAAGTTACAATTGTCAGATTTGAAAGGTTTTATTTTCTTCCATAACCAAATGAACAGCTTCTGCCAACCTCTTTGAGAACAACTTAAAAGTAACTAAATATTTTGCCTGTTAATGGCGGATATTCGCGTCGACCAATAGCGGCGAAGACATCCCTATGGCCACACTGTCTTGTATATAGCCACTGCAGTAGGGAACTAGAGTCCCTGTATATAATAAGGTAAGAGTTGGGACATGTGGAACCAATGTCAAAAACGACTTGATTTTTCATCAGAGTTTTTTTGTTTGTTAACCTTCAGTTTTGTTTGATTTGACAAATAAACATTGTGTGACAAGAGGCATGTCAATAAATTCTTCGATTTGACATCATCATTATTTTTTACATTTATTAGTTACTAATGAAAGCATATTACAAATTAGGTATGAAGAAACTTTAATTGCTTCCAGCGCTTATAAATTCAAGCCAACATAAACACTAAAGTACGAGTAGCCATCACAGTATGATTCGAGAGAACAGTCTGTCCAACAAATTTATCAGAAGATACGCAGCATATCTATGCACTCTTTCAAATTCATTTTGTCTAGGGTAATTATAGGTACTTGATTCATATAATTTACTTTAATTTTCTAAAATGTAAATACATCCTGTAAAATTCCACTTTTAAATATTAAACACTCCAGTTTTCTATTTAATGTTCAAACGGAAGGATATATGGCAATGTAGCTTTAATAACCATTGATTCCACAAGTAAATTTAAGAAGTAACGCTGCCAGAATGAAGCAGTTGGTTTTGTGCCGAATAGCATCAATTTATTATTATTATTATTATTAAACAAAATACATGGGGGAGGACTAAGTCCTATATAACCCCACAAATACAAAATATACAGATTAAACTAGTATAACGGTAACAAGTAAGATGTACAAATAACAAGAAAATTATACATTAGAAAAAAAAATATAATTATGAAAGTATTAAAGCCGACAAAACAAAAGAAAAAAAAATTACAAACTATGCATTGTCCAGTCTATTTTTAAACGTGTTTACATTGTCGGAGCTTACTACTCCCTCAGGTAAATTGTTCCAAGTTAAGAAAACTCTGTTTGATAGAAAGAACTGTCGTGCTCTTGATTTAAAGTTTTCTCTTTTAAGTTTAAATCTATGCTCGCGTAAACGGTTATCGTTATTAATAATGAATATTTCACGTAAACCTCCAAAATCAAAATGTAATATTCTAAAAGTTACAATAAGGTCTCCACGAATACGGCGTTCAAGAAAATGCTGCAAATTGCACAGAGTAAGTCTTTCATCGTAAGAAGGCCTCACAACACCAAACGGCAGTCTTGTTGCGCGACGTTGTAAGTTCTCTAACAAGTTTTGATCACGAACCAACTCAGGATACCAGACCGGACCCGCATATTCATGAATTGGACGAACGTGCACTTTATAAAGTAGTATGTAAGTCTGGACTGATACACTAACAAATGATTTCTTCAGCAGGAATAGCAGGTTATTGGCTTTTTTGCAGATTCGCGTTATATGTTCGGACCAACTTAAATTAGAGTTTATTGTCACACCAAGGTCGTTATGAGAGCTTACTTTTCGCACTTTGTTATTGTCAATAACATACTGAACACATGGATTGTTCTTGCCAATATGCAGCACAACGCACTTATCTACATTCAGGGGGATCATCCAATCAGTACACCATAGAACTACTGAATTTAGATCTTCTTGAAGTTGCCAAGCCTGGAGAAGTGGATTAGTGTAGATCTTCGTATCATCGGCATAGAAAGATTTTTTACTTTTGATGTGAAATTGCAGATCACTAGAGTATATCAGAAAAAGTAAGGGGCCCATGACAGACCCCTGCGGTACTCCACTACGAACTGGTTTCTGCGAGGAATAGGTCTGCCCCACTTTAACTTTAAACGTTCTTTCAGAGAGAAAGTCAGAAATCCATGAATATAAATTTCCACGAATGCCGGAGTGCTCTATTTTCTGTAGCAGGCGTCGTTTTGGCACTTTATCAAACGCTTTCGAAAAGTCAAGATAAACGACGTCTGTTGGATTACCAACGTCCAAAGCCTTAGTCCAGTCGTTGACACAGTGTAGTAAGTTCGTCATTGTTGACCGACCTTTTACGAAACCGTGCTGTTCTTTCGGTATAACACGTTCTCGCAACAAAAACTCCGACATCTGCTTCACAATTATGGACTCCATGACTTTACATACACAACGGGGGTGAGGCTGATGGGACGATAATTGCTTGGGTCTAATTTGTCCCCCTTCTTGAAAATAGCCGTGACTGAGGCATTCTTCCATATAGGTGGCAGAATATGGCATTTGAGAGATGCACTCATGATTGAAGACAGGGGAAATGCTAGGGAATTTGCAAATCGTTTAAGAAAATACGAAGAAAGTCTGTCCAGACCTGGTGATGAGTTGCTTTTCAAGAGTGTAAGATGTTTTAAGACAATCTCAGGTGTAAAAGTTACGTCGCTTAAAGTGGCTTGAGTGCGGGGAGACATAATATCGGGTAGGCGGTTGTCAGTCGGTTCATCTGAATATACATTCGAAAAGGTGTTGGATAGAATCTCAGCTGTTTCGGCATCATTTTGGCACAGAGTTCCGTCAATTGTTCTTAGGAGGGGAACTGATACTTTGGTACTTAATGAAGTGCGAATATACTTGAAAATCTTCTTGTCGTTGCCACTGTTGGCTATTGATTCTTCGTACATATACCTAGCTTGATTTATTGCTAGCTTAACGTTGTTTGAAAAAGCTCTGTGCGCCTGGTAATCAACAGTGTGATTTGTGTGTTTATATTTGCGCCATAGACTCTTTTTATATTTGATCATAGATAGCAGTTCAGAGTTAATCCAGGGTTTTATAAAATTTCTGTACATATTTCTTTTTGTTGTGTATTTATTCTTGAGCTCTGACAACGTATTGTGAAATAATTCCCACATTTCGCTTGGGTTGTCTATTTTGCCGAAAAGGTTCTTCCAATTTATCTGCTCCAAGCATTGCGAGATGCTGTCATAATTGGTTTTTTCATACGAAATTAAATTATATTGCTTATTAGGGATACTGAGGGTAAACTGAAGGTGTGAAATTACAACAGCATGATCTGAGATACCAATAGGAGCTTCTATACTGGGTTTTGTTATAAGCTGACGGTCATTGCTGAATATTAAGTCCAATATGGAAGGTATATTGTTAATACGAAATCTAGTTGGTTCTGATATAAGTTGGTATAAATTTGAGTTTTGGATGCACTCAATAAAGAGACTCTGTGAATTTATTGTTGCAGGAATATTTATTATTGGCCATGATATATCGGGGAAGTTAAAATCTCCGGTAACAACAACATTTTCGAGTGAGGAGAGATATTCTAGTTTTTGAAAAAGAACCATGTCATTAACTAATTGAGAATCAGGAGATCGGTATATACATGCTAAGTTAAGAGAAAATGACTTCCAACGCAGTTGGAGACAAATAGCCTCAATGCAAGGTATGGAAATATCAATTTGTGTAACTGAGAAATTTTGGATTATGTGTTTTGCCAGATAAATGCAAACTCCACCTCCAGTACGCTCTCTATCTTGCCGGTAGATTACATAATCGGGAATATTAACCAGAGTATCTGGATCAGTAGGTTTAAGCCAGGTTTCAGTAATAAGCATAATTTGCGGTTTAAGTTGTTGAACGGTACACAAAAATTCATTGAATTTAGCCTTAAGAGAGCCAAGGTTCGTATATAAAAGCAGCCAGTCGTTGAAAGTTGATAATAATTTTCTATTTCCGAAACATAGTGACAATCTTCGGATTTCCATTTATATATTTGATGGTTAAATCGGGTTCATAATTTTTTCTCATGTCAAGTTCAGCGCGAAGATCTTTTAAACATTGTGCTTGTACAGGAGTTTTATCATCGACGATGGACATGTTTTTCGTTGAAGCTTTTTCCAGTAGTTTGCTTTTGTTTCGCAATATTTGTTTGGCATCATGCTCGTTTGGCATTATTACTTTTATCATACGAGGGCGTTGATTATCTGGCTTTCCGACACGAAACATGGTAACCGGGTTAGAATTACAATTGACAGTCGAAAGAACCTCTCTTATTGCTTTGCTATCATGTTCTTTTTTAACATCGATAGAATCTTGCACTTCTGGCACACCTCTAACAAAAACATTTTTTGCTATGGTTAGCCGATCAAGGGCCTCATTTGCTATCTTATCAGTAAATTGAGGCGAAGAGAAAGAATCAACAGCGGCAATTTTTGCGGTGAATGCAGCCAACTTATTGTGAATATCATCAAATTTTCCTTGAATTTCATCCCTGAAACTCTTTAGCAATAATTTAAGTTCAGCAAATTGATCCATGTTCGAGCTGCATTGATTACAGACGATTTTAATGCCTCGCAATTTCTGCCGGGTAACGCGGTCTTCGGACTTCAAGTCAGTGCAGTTCAAATGCATACTGCGCTTACAACCATCGCACTGCAGCTTCGAAGTTTCTCGATCGGCGATGTGCCTCGTACAGTTTGCGCATGCTGACATCGTTGATAAACTGAAGGTGACTTACAAAGATGTTCAAAGTGAACAACACGAAGCAATGTTTCAATTATTCGCGATTATTATATTTTAAGGTGGTAATCTTTATAGTACCCGAACTCACAGTTTTATGTTGCGTGTTAACACAATAGTTTTGATTTAAATTGCACTTGTATACCACTTTTATACCAATTTAAGAGCAGCGAAAAACAGGCGAGATACACTAGTCTAACGACCGAAATATATCATGTCCGGATCCGGATTGAAATTATCTACATTTTCTATTTGGTTTCTTTCTCTTGCCAGCTTATTGCTCAAAATGTTATGGTTTAAATTTTAAAATATTAATCAGCAAAAGCTTAGTATAGTTGAAACTTTGACTTAATACCTTCTTACAATCTTTTGGAGCTCATGGATGTTGTTGCTACTGAAAGTTTGTTAGCAATTGGTCTAGGAGATCTATCTGTACTTAATAAGTTCTTCTTCCAGTATTTATTTCACTGTTGATTTTTTGAGAAACCCTGAAAATAAAATGCCTGAATTGTTCTATTTTTACAATTAATTAAAAACTGAGCAGCCTGTCATAGTGACAGCAAATAAAGTTGGATCATTCGTTATTCAGTTTGAAAAACGAATTGTCAAATTGTGTAAAAACATATACTCCATGAGATTGGATCCAACCAATGAAAAACGGGCATCGCACATGTCCCAACTCTTAGTTTAATATATACAGGGACTCTATAGGGAATACAGTGACTATATAATCACAGTGTGGCCATACAATTGTTGGCTGGTACTTTTGAATCCAATGTCAAAATGAGATTTTGCGAAAAACCATGGTGATGTAATAAAAAAATAGAATTTTTTTAACGGTGTAAGCGACATTTGGTAACAAAAAATTACTAAACTCACAATAAAATTTGACAATTATTCATTTGCTGAAGTGAATAATGTTATTCAAAATAACTGATCTCTCAAATACAATAAAATACCACAAAGGGGTTTAAATGTTGAAGAAATATGAGTCATACGGTGTCTTCAATTTATTACAATTGATGGAAATTGGAAAGTTCAAATCCAAAACACAAATGATATAGCATCATTTGTAAAAATCTTCTCGGTAATTTAATATGCTTTATTAACATCTAAATTATATTAGATAGATACATGGGCTATACCCCAATATATCCCATTGGTGCTTAGGCGCATGCGCGTGATAATGTGATTCTCAGTTGGTCGGAGGTTCTACAAATGTTCAGACAATGGAGGTAAAACACGGGAGTCTCATGCCAAACCCAATCTTGACTACCGTCAAGGTGCGAATTTAAGTTAGCGGCTGTTTAAGATTTGTGTGTGCTTAGTAGAAAAATGCCACCATAAAACAAGCAGTTAGTCCAATTGTTGACAATAATATTGAATTTGAATTTCCCAATGAGTATTTCTCTTATTTATAGCTTAAAATCTAGTTTCACAACTGGCATAACAGTTCCTTTATGTTCATATTCCGTAAATGTCAAAATGTACCAGTGGGGCTATACTGGAGTTTTCGCGACACTAAACTACTTGCTATACATGTTCAACCTGGAATTGCAACTGCACACCGCAATAATCTATTGAGCTGTGGCTTATGAATATTTAAGCAATATAAAACTTAACAGGAAAATATTTATTTCTCTGTCAAATGTTCTGGTTTGTTTGATGTTAATAATGTTCTGAATATCTTAAATAACTAATTTGCGATAAACGCCAAAATATGGTTCTTTTCCGTAGAAACAAACTATAATTTGGAAAACTCACGGCAGCGGGAAAACTAATAGCGGATTTCATCACGTGATACGTCCACTCAAACTTTTGACAAGTTATAAAATGCCAATGTCTTATTTTGACATTAGTAACTTTTTGTAACTAAACATTCTGTACACTGTTAAAAATGACAATAACTTGGAATCCTTTTGCCTTCAACCAATAGAAAACATGACCACCGTATGGCCACACTGTGATTATATAGTCACTGTAATAGGGAATACAGTGCCTTTATATAGACAGTGGCGACAATGGGGTGTCCTATTTTTGATTGGCTCCCTAGATCACGTGGTTTTAGACGCCAGGTTTATGCTAAATCACCTGTGATTCGTGTTATACTTTTGGCAGTACTGAAGTGTATTGTCAGTCTATGTCAAATTTGAGGTTAGCAGGTTCGGTTTTGCGTCAGTTTTGACACAAACTGACGCAAATCTTAACCTGCAAATCTCAAATGTTTTCAGTACTGCCAAACGTAAAACACGTATCACAGTCGACTCTGATCACTGATTTAAATAAACACCAGTTAGAAATTTGCATAAATATGGCGGCGGGGGTGTGGCTTAGTTGTATTGTCGCCACTGTCTATATAAAGGCACTGTAATAGGGAACACCTCCTGTAGCCACCTATTGTGGGAATTTAAAAGCATTTAGTGTGTTTCTTAGCTCAAATGTCAAAATCTGACGTCTGAGCGTGTGCGGTTTCCTTTGTCAATCCTGGTAATCCCGTACTACATGAACGTAAGGTGCAATGCTGCTATCCAAGGAACGAATGTATTGACTTTTGTTTGAAACGTGTATTTGGAAAAAATTATAAATATTCTCCACGTATGTTACTGTAGTATTAACGTTAAGAAAATTATTGTCACCGGATTCTTTCAAAAATTTAAATGAACTAGTCACTGTAGGAGCAAATATTGGGATAGCTCGCAGAACATTAATCTTTTCAAAATTTGTGGGATATAAATGCATTCTTGTTAAATATCGAACAGATTTAACCGGTAATCCCTTCTGTAAATTATATAATAATCTCAAATACGTTGAAGTAATTTTCCATTCGAGGAATACATATCACGTTCTAAAAACAAATTTCTGCCAATTTTAAAGCACGACAATAATCGAATAACAAAACTAGTGGTAGTGGCGAAAGAAAAGGATGCTCAATGTAATTTCTAATTGATCCCCCACTTAACATTTTAAAAAGTGCGACATTAGATGAAAAATTGTCCCTTGCCAGTCGTAACACAACAAAACCACAATCAGTTAAAAGTTGCAGAAATTACCACTGTTAACAAGCTGCTGTGGTTCGAAATGATTTTTACATAAGGCTGTATAGTCTGTAATTTTAGAGATATCTGCAATAAAAATGTAGTTAACATGCAACATGTAGTTTTTTTACAGTTTATTAATACCACAAAATTCTTGTAAAAATTCAACCCATTGCTGCCGAACACACAATTCACTAGACAGTTGGCACTAACCATTTTAAAATTTAGTAGAATATTTCACAGAGCTGGACTGAGTGTGGAGTGAAAGTTAAAAAGTTTTTCAGCGATAACGAGAAGACCTGAACTGTTACGATAGTGATAAGTGATAACCTTATGGGTGCCAATGGTTAACTGCACAGCTTGTTTAACCTTTATCAGCAGAAACCCGCAAGGAGTTTGTTGCTTAAAAAAACAATACCATGCTTCTTATATGGCAAAAAACGACGATATTATTATACCGGGGCTACTATAGAAATTCTCCCAATGTGCAAAGAATTGTCTGGTGCTTGATATTGCAGGTGTTCAAAGCCTGGTTGAGATAAAACTGTAACTGTAAAACAGGTTAAAATAAAATAAATAAAATTATATTCAATACTTTTAAAAAGCAGAGTACTAATACGTGCTATAACTATTTTGATTGTTAGAATAACATTTAAGTTGTCAATACATTTTCAAAGGTGACTTAATCTATTCATATTTCAATTTCGACATTGGATAAAATAAGCATTTCTGTAGAAACAACATATGCTATTGTATTCCATATGTCAAATATTTAAATTTGCCGCCATACATAAAATACGTTTCAGTATTAATTACTAGATGTCTCTAGGTGGTGTTCCCTATGTGCAGGCCATAGTATTTAATTTAGTAGGCCATGCTTTTAATTAAAATTAAAGAAACATAATTTTTTAACAATACTTATTTCATTTTATTGTAAAATAATATTTAACATATGAAATGGTTTGGACACAGTAAGGATGGGTGAAGAAAGAATAGCGAAAAGGATTTGTCAAGCAAGTTCACATCCAAAAAGAACAAGACGCAGAGGGTCTCCGTATGGGTATATGGTAAGAATTAGAACTAACAGTCTAATTCAACCAATATTTATATCTGGATACCAGACAGAAGGAGAAAGAAATTACGCTCAAGAAAACGATGGTGACGATAAATTGAGGTTTGCCATATAACTTTTGTAAAACTGAAGATGCAAACTGGCGATACTTAATTTTTGAACTAATACTCTACGATAGTTGTCTTTAAGGAATTTAAATCCAAGGTCATGTAGAATACCGTTTGAACTGCTTCTGCCTATTAGAATGTGATACTCTTGAAGATCATCATTTAAAGATTTGAGAGTAATGTGTTTTTTCTGGAATAAATATAAAAATTAGAATTTATAAAATCAAATACACTTTATAAGTATGCTTTACTTTCACTGTACATCTTATACCGTCTGTTCTATAAAAAGGGCCCAAGACTCTAGCGACTTTATTTTCTATTTTAACCTCTACAAATCATATATATTATCAAATGGGACAACGTTTTCTACACTTTGATAAACATGAATATTCTTTTAATGTCACTAGTTTTTTGTGATGACGTCATCGATGTTTTTTTTTAATGACATGGTATACTGTTTTTATATATTCTTGTAGGGAATTTTATTTGAATTTCAACTGTGGAAAGATTTAATAAGGTTGCATAATAAACTTTTTGAAAAAAACGCAAAAATTCAAAGGCGACATAGGAGGCCTTGAAATGTAGTTAGAAGATTATCTAGTTTATTAAGAAACTAAACAATAAACTATAACTATGGCTTTCTAAAGAAACAACATAAACAAACGAGAAATGACAATACTTCAACTACGTACTGCTACAACTAGGTCCAAACAATAAAAAACAAAATTCTAACATAGCATTACAAAATTGTTCAAAGTGCGAGCCGTGGTTTTCAATACAAATTTGGCAGCGTTTAACAACGCTATTCACTGTGCGGGTTATTTCATCAGCTGGAATATTTCCAACTGCATATCTTATTCTATCTTTTAGCTCCACCGCATTTTCGGGAACTGTGGTAAAGACTTTGTCTTTTAAATAATTCCATAAAAAAAAGTCCAGCGGATTCATATCGGGGAAACGAAGAGCCCATTTGATTGGACCATTCGTACCAATCCAGTTTTGCCCGAAAGTTTCAGTCAAAAAATTAGTGTTAATAAGAGCGTTATGGGATGGGGCACCATCTTGTTGGAATGTCATGTTCTGTCTATCAGTAAGCGGCGCTTCATCGAGATAGACACCTACAATATAATTTCGAAGTAAATTGTTATAACGTTCTGCTGTTAGCGTACCATTGATGAAATAAGAGCCCACGATCTTTCCACCCCACATCCGCACCAAACATTAACACTGAATCTCCTTCGGAAATTTCGTTCTCTAACTATCCTAGGGTTTTCTTGACTCCAGTGGTAATGCTTATTACGGTTAAACATACCATTATTCGTTAAGGTACATTCATCTCACCACATTATTGTCCACGGAAAGTTAAGATTTCGGACACAGTTATTTAAAAACCAATTAGAAAACTGAATTCTTCTTTCAGCATCATGTTGTTCCAAATTTAGAACTAAGTTTACCTAATAAATAATTTAAAAAATGAAGTGATATACCTAATAATGTTGTAAGGTATGCATGTAGTTACTTACCTTATAAGGCCGTAGTTTCTGTTTTCTCAAAATGTAGTGAACTGTACCAATAGACCCATTGTTATTATAAACCGTTCAATAGTTATTTGCTAGATAGGAGGCCATGTTAGGGTGATGAATTTCACCCTGTAAATATGCTGTCAGTCATTAACAAAAGTTAGGTTATGCTCATTTTATATCAAATGATAATTTTATGTTAATGTACAAAACGTGGTTGCCAGATTTGGTTTTGGATTTTGTGCCACTTTTAGTATTGGTTAAGATAAATTTTATGAAAGACAAATTGCTGATTCTGAATACGTTTCATACTTTGTTGAGTAGGCATAATGGTATAATGAAAGTCGTTTTTTTATTGTAATTATAAATTGTATACAAAAATATTTAAATATTACAATTTATGTATTTTTTCAGTATAAATGAAGCTTTTACAAGCCACTTTAGGCCAATTGCATAACAATGTGTCTCCATTGTCCCTTATTGATGATTTTATTTCTCCAGTCTTCTATTCCTTTCCTTGCTATGTCTTCCATTACTGCCTCCTTCCACCTATTCTTTGGTCGCTTCTTCTTCTAGTTTCTTGCGCTCTGCCTTCCAATACTATCTTAGTAGCTCTTCCATCTGGCATTCTCCATATATGCCCAAACCATCTTAACCTTCGAGCTTTAATGAAGTCTACTATATTTGGCTCTCCATACTTCTTTTGTACCTCTTCGTTTGTAAGTCTTCTCCAACCATCATCCGTCCGACTCCCTCCAAATATTTTTCTCCGCATTTTTCTCTCCCACCTACTTATCGTATCTTAATATCCTATGAGATGTTGAATATGAAACATTTAATTGGTCCTAAATGGCGAACAGATACGTGTGGTTGTTCTTGCACAATTTGTCTCGCATTGTTAACTACTTCAGTGCGTATGTTGCAAATAGTATGTATCATTTTTAGGTCGTGGGCCAAAAGGTTTAATTTCAAAATTGTTTCGCCCCATAATATTTCTAATAGTTCTTTCAGATATCTAAAACAGTACAAAGCCGAAAATTAAAGCAACAATTAAGTTTTATGCATAAATACTTGCATCCCAAAAGTCACTAAGCCGAGCAAAGATTTCAGTTTCACTGAGGTCGGGCCTGTCAGCTTTATAATGCCTGTAAGCCTTTGTAATTTGTAGTTTTGTGTCACCTTTAATGACTTTTGGCATATTTACTTTAGTACTACAATTTGTTTGACAGATAGATATCCATGACGGCGATGTCCATACATATTATGCCTAGTGGCAAACAAAGTATGAAAGGACTGGCAACATTGCATGTTTAACCTCAAAATGTCAAATTAGACACTTTCGTGAGCCTCCTGTACATAACAGCTGCTTCTGACAAAGTGTCAGAAAGAGTTTCTAGGGAGTTTTAGTTTTATTAAACATAAAAACAAAATTCCATGTCTACCTACTTGGCAAATAACTATTGAACGGTTTATACGTGCAACTTCGCTGGCGGATGTATTTGGCGTTTCTTGAACGGTTAGTAAGACGTCGAGCTCCATATTTTGGTTTCGTACATGGCGATGTTTTTTAAGTTTTACTAGAGATCCGGTTCTTCTTAGGCGATGCTCTAATTTACTAAATTTTCGGCAATCAGGTATATTCCTGTCAGGATAGCGATCCCGATATAAGTTGTGGGCTTGAACGCTGTTTTTCTTACACTCAAAGTACACTTGAAGCATATCTACCAACTCGTTGATATTATTCATTCTGTTACGTTTAGCAACACAATTATTACAATAAAATAACAGAAACGTCAAACAAGTGACTGTGAGATAGGGTTACTTGTTTGATGACAAATGTTAAATTTCATGGCCTTTTTGTGTCTTTTTCAAAATTTTTATTATGCAACCCTACAAAATGTTCACACTGCTGAAAAGTACAAAACATTCTCTACATGATTATATAATAAAAATTGTACCATGCAATTTAAAAAAAAAGTGTAGATGACGTCATCACGAAAAATTGGAGGCACTAAAAAAATTGTTTGCACTACTAGTCTCAGAACGCACCGTTATTGGCCTATCTTTAGGTCCTAAAGTTGATTTTCTCCACCACGGGAGAGAAAGTAAAATAAACAATTTTCACAGTGGTAACTAATAAATTGCTAAATTGCCACATATGACTATTTTAATTTTGACGTTTTAAAGAGCTGTATTGTCAGGTTGAAAGTTAAAATATTTTCGAAATTTGTTGGGAATTTAGGTATTAAGCCCAACGGCGCTTTAGATACTTGGCGTTTAGCGCTCAGTATCTAATATGCGCTCAGGTTTTATTATAAAATACTGCGCTTCGCTACCTTGATGTATAATATGCTATTGTTTTGGTCAAATTGTAAAGAGGATTTTCCCATTTCAGAATATATATATGGTTTTATCCGCACACGTCATAAAATTGCCAACTTATGTGTCTTTATTGACAAGGTAAAAGTGTCACTTTATCTGATTAAGCAGATAAAATAGCAACCTTTGCGCACTTTATGTGCCTAATCACATAAAATCGTTGCTCTTTTTCTTTCTTTCTATGTTTGTTTGCTATCTCCTCCGAAGATACTAGACTGATTAAATTGTATGATAGCTTAAAATTTTGCTAATTTTTAGACTTAGATCGTAGGCCGGTTTTTATTTTCAAAAAGAGTACGAAAAAGTTTTAATTTAATTCAATCCTTTAAGCAGGGCAGCGGAGCATCTGTCGCCGTGAGTTATGGTGTGACAGCTGCTGTGGCCGTGTGCTATTAGCTTGGGTGATTCAGTATGTTCATAGATATAATTATAGTAGCGCCTTATTTAAACAACCGAGGTTGGCGCAGGGGTAGAGTGCTCGCCTGTCACGCGGGTGGCCCGGGTTCGATTCCCGGCCGATGCATCCTTCTTTTTGTAATTTATATTAATGAAATTGAAACAATAAAGAAGTTGACCTGCGATTGACTAATTAAAATAATCGATGGTAGTAAAAAATCGCAGATCAACCCCCCTACAGTTTATACACCACGGCAGCTCTGAAAACTCTTTCTTCTTACCGCGATGGCCGAGCCAGCTCAATTTCGGCGGCCTTGGATCGTAGGTTCAAATCATCAGCTGTGTACCCTGGAATGTCTCCAAAAAAGGAAAAGGAAATGGGCGCCAGAAATCAAAAGATTTCAAATAATAAGAGGAAATAAACTGCAAGTGACTAGCGTTTAATTAGTAAGTAATAAAAAGTCTTGAAGTGTCAGTAATAAATAATCAGGATAATTAAAATGCAAATAATGTGATAACAAAGTTGTGTACGTTAACTGAAGGTTGCGACACGCATAAAATAAAAAAAAACCCTTTCGAGTTATTCTAATAACTGTAAATTCAAATCATTCATGGGATATGCATACCTCATTGATTTAATAATTCCTTCTGTTTAATCTATTGACCCTTTTACAGAGGGTCAATACACATCAAAATTGCAGCTTTAAATACTGAGCATAATTAAATATAGGCATAAAAATTTAAATATAAAAGCAAAAGCATGTATGAAATCAAACATTACATGTTAATCATTGCAAAAAGTATAAATTCAATTCCAAATACTGACGGGTTTAAAATGCACAGATGTAAATTCCTGGTATTGAAAATAAGTCGAAGTAATATAATTCTCGGAGTAGCACTAACTAACCTCGAAACATATGCTGGTCGTGAACTGCTACACACATTGTCGAAATCGCCGTGGATGCACCGGTGATTGCAGGGGAAGCACCCTCAAATGGCAGCAAATACGCAGAACGCCAGCAAGTGTCGAAAATCCCATTAGGCTAACAACTTGACCTCCGATATACACTCGTGGATGAAACTGTTAATTAAAAGCTAAAAAGAAATGTAATTACTATGGAAATAATAAGACAGAAAAGTGTCATCGTACCTGATCATTGTCAGCCCTAGGAAACACACTGCTCATTAAATTAATTGACCGCACGTAATTTGACTTAATTAAAATCAAACCTCAGCCGCGCCGGAGACGGCGGGCTCAAGCGAAGACAGCAAGTGCTCGGACGAAAATTTCGTTTCCAAAAGAAAGCTCGCATTACAACTGCCTATGATAAGAGATAGGGCGGGTTAGAAAGGGCATCTCGCAAACGAAAGGAACTCGATCCAGGTACAAAATAAGCTGCTTTGGAAAATTTAAGATTTCGAAATGCAAAGGATTTATAATTCAAATAAAAATATACAGGTTCGGCTTGAAATAATTGAATAAATGGCAAAACAATTAGCCGAAGCCAAAAAATTGTTTCAAAATTTATCTGAATACGTTTGCGGATAAAATAGTATATGTTATTCGGAGTAAAAGTGACTTTATGTGGCTTAGCTGACTTACTTGCCTCACTAACGTTCGGCTAAATAAACTTCAGCTTCCCCACATAAAGTATCACTTTTACTTCTGATAACATAATCTACTATTATCTACTCCAGTGGGATAAGTAACGCATTACGTCACTCATTTGACACTATTTCAGTTAGGCAATGAAGCTCATTACACCACTCAGTTATGTAATGGTTTCATTACGCAACTGAGTTGTGTAATGACTTCATTACGTAACTGAAATAGTGTCAAATCAATGATATAATGACATTTGCCTACTAAAATATTTTTGAAAATGACAGATCTGACATTTCTCTTAATGCACTTTTCTCAATTTTAGGCAGTCGTAGATAAAATTTTGTACAATACATGTGTGATAATGCATTATTAATATACTTGTGTGCTTACATAATTCGTGCTACGCACTCGTGTGTAACTTACACACACGTATATTAATGATGCTGTTATCCCACTTGTATAGTAAATAACTATTATAGGACTAAAATAACAAATAAACTCGTTATAGTCTTGGGCCCTTTTTATAGAACAGACGGTATACAGTTTTCCTGATAACCAGTTTAGAAGACTCTGACAGCTCTGCAATTTTCGATTTCTTGCGAGATCTTTTTACCAGAAATAAATAAAACTAGTTGGTTTCTACTACGAGCATTGATCCTTCTCACAGTAGCAATGCTTATTCCTAAAGCCTCAGCTGCTCGCTGAAATGAACAAAAAATTGTACAATAAGATCGTAAGTACTAAATTACGTGTCATATCTTTTGCACACAAGATAATGGAAGTAAATAAACATTTTCTTTTTCCTTGTCAAAATAACTCAATAGATTCAGCAACAATTGCTGAGACTGTGAACGCAGTGACTTGCACTGAAATATTAATGAGTACAATGCCACGTTTTCTTAATTCTGAAAAGACCTACTGTCAAAACACGTTTGTACTGGAACTAACCTCGTAAAATGTGAAGGGAAAGTCAGATGTTCATCATATGTTTGTGGACGCATACAAAGTTGTATATATTTCCGAATTTTTTACAACAATCTGTACAAGATCTTAAATTGTTCGTAAAATTAATCTAATTTATCTGTAATTTTTGAATTAACCACACTCAATTTTTTCAAAATAATTTTGCCGATATATCTAGTTTATTTACAATTTACTGATAATATCTTTATTTAATCTAGGGATTGATTATTAACGTCGGCAACACTGTATTTTGCAGACGTATACCACGCTAGTCCAATCCACTCCCAAAGATCCAGAGACGTGCTAATGCTATGAGAGTGACACATAAAAAAAACGATTTCTGTGCTAACTTCGTGTAACGATGACGCAGGGCTCATCTTTGGCTGGATCCATAGTATGTTGTTTAAATTTCAATATATTGTCAATTATAACTTCTTGATTATTAATATTAGTAACAAACCTTATATCTACATACCTACTTTTATATTCACTATTAAGTTATGCACTGGTGGTCCAGTACTGATTATTGTGTTTGTTGTATTTAATTTCAGTTTATTTAATTTCAACCAAGTTGACACATTTTGTATATCATTGGTCAGTTTAATTATAGCACACTCCGTATTGCTCTCGGCTACAGATACCACTGTATCGTCCGCAAAGAAATATGATAAATTTAAATCATTAATGTACAGTAGAAACACCTAAAGCTATTTCTTTTGTCCCTGATTCACTGATTCTTCATTTTCAAATTTAGTAATTTGCTGCCGCTCAGATAAATAACCCTTGCTGTATTGAATGCTGTAACTGAATTCGGTATTTTCTCATTTTTCCAGTAACAGTTTCAAAGATCGTTTCAGATCACGAAAAAATGCAACGACGTTTTTGCCTAGTTCTATATCCTCTTTCTAATTCGCTAACATTAAATTTAGGGTTCTTAATTGAAGAATTTTTGCGAACACCAAACTGAGCATTAATTAGTATTTTATGCCTTTCTAAATAACTTTCTAGCTGTTCTTTGGCCATTTGCACTAAAATATTTTCAATCGAAAGCAACATTATAATCGGTCAAAACATGTTTTTGTTCCAACTACTTTTGGAATAAATTGATCTTACTACTGCTGTCTTCCAAATTCCAGGAAAAGTTTCACTTTCAAAGGATTCATTGATTATCTTCAATATTAGGTTTCGTATTTCTGGTACAGCATCCAAAATTTCATTCATTTTTAAAATAACTGCTTCCAACTTCTGGGATTAGACAGTCTCATTATTCATTCAGGAGAAAAAGCAAAAATGTACGGTAACTCAACGTGTAAATCACGCCAGAGGCGAAACTCTTCTAACGATCGGAAGGAGAAAGGCGAAAATTTATAGGCACCTGCTGTCGCTGCTCAGTGACGGTAGGCGGGGCATGGGCATTAGCACTTTCCATATAGAAGGAAGGGAAAAGCTTTCGTCCCAATTGAGATTGTTAGGGTGTTTGTAGATCTCAATTGCTTAGCGAATTTTTCTGGAATTTGCAGATAATGGAAGTTTCATAAAAAAAAATCTTATGGCCAGTATCGTTTTGGTGTTCGGCGATAGCTGATGATGAAACGAGACCGGACCTGAAACAACGCTGGTGCTCAAAGATGCGAGTTTTTACTGACACCAATGTATACAGCATTACAAGAGCAAGAGACTCTATAAGCAACTTTAGATGGCATAGTGTTTAATTTAACTTTAGATGTAGAAAGAACCTTGAGATTTTGCTCGGGGATTTGAATACTGTTTTAATGTTTTGTTTTCGAAGAAACTTTCCTACGCGATCGGTGACTTGGTGGAAATAGGGAAGAAGGACTATTGCTGCAGGAGGATCGCTTTTTGGAGGTTTGGATGACCGTGAATAAAGATGACTGTTGATGGCAAACTGTATATCCCTAGCACGGTAACCGTTGTTCCTAAGAGCTATCCGAATAAGGTTTAATTCAGCGTGAACATTATCGGGTTAGAACAGCCAGGTGTACAAGCGAATTGATAAAGGAAAGTTTTTGTGTAGGAAGATGATGGGAACCGGCATGTAAATAGCGATCAGTGTGAGTGGGTTTGCGATATACAGAATGACCAAGTTTGCCACTGTGTTGGCAAGAGACCTGTTCATCTAAGAAAGAAAGAGAGCCGTTACTTTCTATATCCATGGTCAAGTTAGTATCTGGATGTTGATTATTGAGATGGTTTATGAAGACGGGTCACCTGTCTTTACGATATGGCTAAATAATAAAGGTATCACCAAATACTAAAGTCATTGTCAACGCATCGGTACCAAACCTTAGATTTCAATTTTGAACATTTCAGAGCTACGGGTTCGAAAGCTTCCATGAAGATATTGGCAACGGCAGGTGAAAGAGGAGAACGCGTGGCCGCACCAGAGATTTGTTTAAAGAGCTGGCCTTGAAATAGGAAATAAGTAGCAGAGAGGCATTTTTCTATAAGGGCAGGTAGGCTTGAAGACGTCTCCCAGGCTCTGATAACAAATGTTGGATTATGACTATGGAATCTGGAATAGGAACTTTAGTAAAAAGGAAAGTGACGTCAAAACTCACAAGTAAATGCTCAGGTTCAACGATTATGTTGGATATAAGTTCAACGAAATAAGATGAATTGCGGACATAAGAGGGTTTCCACGTAGAGTTACCATGCCCTTTTGCTTTTTCTCCTAATGAAGTTTTCGAAAAAATTATAAATGGAGATGTTTTTCGGTTTATCGAGTTCTATTACGGGTTAAAATATTTGCACTCATTTCCATAATACTCTGTATAATATTTTTTCACTACTAACATTGAAAAATTACATATTTAATTCGTTTAGATCGTTATATTAGCAATTTATAAATTATTTCTTAATATTTTGAAATATTAAATAACCTGGGAGACCAGTTGTCAAACTAAAAAAAAGTAACATACGATTTTAAATGTCAATTTACAAAAAATAGACGCTATTGTGAGTGAAAAGTGTATAAATAAAGCACACATGAAACTTATTCAAAAATGGAAGTTTGTGCTCCTCCTGTAACGCTAGCTTCCGTTTGAATTTGATTAATCCAATATTAAATAATATTTTCGAATTTAAACGTTGCCGAACTCCTCGTTATCAAGAAACACGGAGTGTCAATGTCCCAGAAGATAAGCCAGCGCGGGCCCAGGGCGCACCCAGAGATAACGGGAGGCACACAAAGGCGAGCCGCGCGCCGTCTCCCCACCTAGGAACTTTCCAAGGCATATAAAAGCAGTTGCAGAGCTCATTTCGACAGATTTTTTACCGAAATTTCTCCAGATCCCGATTCCCGATCCCGATCCCGAAGCTTGAGCTTGGCTCAGTTTTACCCGTCCTGTCCGAAGAGATCTTTCTTGGATCCTCTGCGAGGATCACTTTTCCTACTAAACCTGTTCAAACCCGAAGCTAATTTCGACCTGGTGTTTTGGAATATAATATCTAGGTCATTAGCTTTAAAATTCCAGAAACCGGAGTCGTAATCCGTTTGCAAGCCGGCAATTATAAACAAAGTTACAAGTCCTAATTTTTCCCTTGTATTTTAAATTAAATACTTCGCTAAGCTGTGCGAATAGTTCTACATGTATTAATAATTGAGATTACAGCTGGCAACTAACCTAGAAACTCCTGAGGCCTGGCGATCGAGTTGCTAATAGCATCTTCGTAGGGGTCCAAAAGCACATGCATATTTCGAGGTTAGCGGCAACGAAACTGCGTTACGTTTGCAAATAGAACTCCGTCGCTGGCGTCCCGATATACCACGAATTAGAATTCCGACCGTCCACGACGTCCCAAGCACGAGGTCAGCAGGCACACCTAGCACGGGTGTAGACCTGGTTGCAGCATCCGTAGGGACCAGCAACGCCGTTTTATTACACGAACGCTGATTTATTCAATATACATTTCATTGTCGTTATTATATGGATGTTTATTTTGTATTATAGCTAAATATAATAAATTGTTATACAGGATTCCGTTGGTGCCTGCTTATTTACGTATGTCTGAGTGAACTTCGGTGTTTTCATTAGGAATAAATCAATCAGATTTCTTTGTAATCATATAGTACAATATAAACAATTAAGTCTGAACTCATTGCAAAGCAACAATTCTGTTTATTTTTTAAATAATATGAAATTGAAAGTAAGTTAAAATCCATAAATTCAAATAGAAGTCGAAACGCACCCTGATTGGTCGTGAGAGTCGTGACGTCAGAACTCATATCGATGACAGTTTGTTTACATTTGCAGCGTGGTTATTGTGATATAAAGTACGTTTTTTTCCTATAAAAATTTTCAAGGTCAAGATAAAATTGGCAAAACTGCTTTTTTTAAATTATTAGAAAATTTATTTTCGTCAGGTTTTTCTGTAAACAACTTTTGTCACTTTGACCTTTAAAATTAAATTGTCAGTTTTTCATTTTTGAAACTGAATACGCGTAAAAAATGGAATCTTTTAAAATTAAATGTAAAGAAGCATTTCTAAAGTGTGCAGAGGAACTGTTGGATCTGCATCTTAACACACCAGAAGAAGACGTTTACGAAAGAAAGAGCTTTTGATGTACATAGAACTTTAATGCCAGATTTTAAATTTCCCACCAATTTTTTAAAGAATCCAAGTTATACCAACATAAACCCTAAATTCTTTGACCTTTTTTTAGGAAAAAAACGTACTTTAGTTGGACTTGTATTTTCGATTTCAGCGAGAATTATTGTCTTCATTTGTGTTTTGCAATCATAAAATGCCGTCAGACGGGTTTGTGAAAGCTTCATCAAACAATTTACCATCCTTAGACATTTTCATGGTGGTGGAATTCATAAAGAACGACGATCGTTTCAATGCAGCTGAATTTCGAAATGTAAAAGCAACAGCGTAAGTACTTAAACACTTGGGTTTCTATGTTGAAATTACTCCAAAAATAAGTCAATTTCCGATAGTTTTCGTATCATTTAAAGATCAGTTTTTATATTATCTCATTGAGAGGTTATGTTATTGTTGTGTTAACTTCACATCATAATTTGGAAAATCATATTCTTATTTCTCATATCTGAAATGAATATCTTTCACAGGGCTACTCATGAGGCATACGGTGATAATGCCATTGGGTATGTGGAGTTGCAAAGAGAGGGCCCTTTGTGCACTTTACAATGCAAAGTATGCCCAGAGCACAAAGTTCGGTCCAAAAATTATTCTGTTCAACTTATTGTTGATGAGACAGAAGAGAAAGTTTTGGATATCGTCTGCAATGATTGTGCTGCTTCATCAGGTAATTGATTGTGTGAAAAATCATTAGCAGCTATTTTATATCTATTATTGATTTGTAGTTGGTTGTAAGCATGCACTTGCATTTTTGATGTGGATGCACCGAAGAAGTGAAGAATCTTCACCAACTGAAATAACTTCTTACTGGGTAAAACCACGATTATCAACAGTTGGTACATCTCAGAAGTTTATTACAGCTGCTGATTTCAGTGCCACAAATATTGAATGTCCACAGAGTACTTCTGCTGGCAGTTCAACCTTCAGAGATGAAATTGCTGAAATTGGATTAAGAGAACAAGTAGCAGGACAGTTTCTCAAATATGCATCTGATGAGGAGCAGGACAAGTTTAACAGATTGTACATTTATAAACTTTTAATTCGCTTTCATGCACTGGGAAGAGTGGAATTCAAAGACTTCTTGTCATTTTCTACAGAGCAGATGAATTTGCAGCTGTGCAAAGAAGTAGAAATACATACAAGAGGACAATCCGTTTCTCCACTTTGGCATGAATTCAGGTTTGGACGTGTTACTGCCTCAAAGCTACATGAATTTGCACACTGCAAAGTGGCTGAAGGTACTCTGGTGGAAACAATAATAGGTGCATATAAAGTGAAGGATACAAAGTTTATGCAGAGGGGCAGGCATTTGGAGAAGGAAGTCTTAAAGACATTAGAAAATCAATTGAAAATAAAATTGAAATATTGTGGCTTGTCTATGTCTCATCCAATATTTGCAGCTTCACCAGATGCTATTACTTCATAGTTTGTAGTCGAAGTGAAATGCCCAGCAAGTGATAAATCATTGAAAAATTATATTAAGAACAACCAAATCGCTGCAAAGTTCAAAGCACAAATCCAGTTGCAAATGTTGTGTGCTGTAATGAAATGTGGAATATTTTGTGTTGCCAACCCTGATTATGAACAATCCAAGAACATTCAAATTTTGTATGAGGACTATGATGAAATGTTTCTAAAACAACTTTTAGAGGAAACTTTGAAGAATTGGGAAATATGTATATTTCCAAAACTGTATGAATCTGTTTCATGAATAAAAATCTGTTTTGAAATCATTAAGTACTTGTGTGAGTGTGAATCACTTTCTGGTAGTAATTTTATTATAGAATACTGTACCTTGATTGCCAAACATATTGCACTTATTGAAAACCTGTGTTCTGAAACATGTAGACTCTTTTTGTTTCTACTTGTCTAACTACTCAAATTTTTTGTCTTCGGATGTAATGGTTGTCAATATAAGCTTCATTTCTGAAAAGATTCCTTCAAAAACACTATTTAAAAAAAAATTAAAATTGCTAATTTAGGCACCATCTAGATTAGGTAGGCATAATGAAAAAGTAAAATATCTTCGAAAATCGTACGACACTCATTAATGACCAATAGAAAAATTAGTTCACGAGCCGTAACCAAGACAATAAAAAAATGTCTTGGAAATTTTTTGTAGGTAGACCAACCTAACTGTGAGGGTTTGTGGCGTTACGATTTTCTTACCGAATCTGCATTCGAGCATTAATTCATATCCAGAAATTATTTTCGTGCATTCCAACAACGTCCTAAATTAATACGACGTTGTTGGACCGCACTCCAAAAAATTTCCGGAAAGAATTAATGCTCTTATGAGATTATATGTGAAAATATATTTGTCTTAAATCAGTATCGGTTCTAATAAGAAGTGAACAAAATAAATGAAAAAAAATATAACAAAAGAAATTCTATGGAATGGGATATCACAAAAGTATTTTGAATATAACCTGTTACTCAAAAAGTCCTTAATAAAAAAATCAATAAATTTTGATTAAAAATTAGCCTGCATGAGAGCGTAGAAATTATGAAATGAATTAATATGTAATATAAGTAAATAGGTAGGTACATTTCTCTAAAAGTAAAAAAATTGCTCACAAATATAAAAACCTAAAAACAAAAAAAAAGTAGATAATAAATGGGGATGTAAAATTCATTATAAGGAATGCATGTTCTTTACAGCTTTTTGTTTTTAATATATATATATGGAGTGAAATAATAAATTTGTAACAATAAAACATTTTATTACATAAAATAATGTTTCCAAAAATACTATTATCATTTCATATTTTACATGGTAAGTACTATCAGTAATAAACAAACATCATTGTTGTTGACAAATTTTTCAGGTTTCCAAAATAAACTTACGTTTGTTTTATAATAGGACCTTGTAAATTAATTAGGGCACATGCAATCTCTATAACTTGGTCAGTAAGTCCTATAAAATTATGATCTACTACTGCATGTGGTTTTAAATACTCAAATTCTCTTAATCTACCAATAACTTTTTCAATATGAATCCGTAAGCTAGCTATTCGTTTAGTCGCTAGCACTTGTGATTTTGTGGGTTTCACTGAACTAGAAACACTAGGTGGCCTAACTAACTGACAATTTCTGTCATGTAATTGTTTGCCAATATCCTTAAACCCTCTCTCAGCCATCACACTGCATCCATCTGGTAGTAAATCTAGAAATCCACTTTCTTCCACTAACAAAGAATCACGTATTCTTCCACCATACCCTTTTGATATAAAATTTATGAATCCATCAGGGGTAGATAAAATCAAATACTTTAAGGTGTTGCACTTTTTGTACTCTGACCAAACTGACAAGCAACTAAATTCATCAATATGAACACATACTAAGGAAGACAACTCTGGCTTTGCACGCTATCATTTATCTATGAGCACGCTTGTAAAACTTACAATTAACTTGTAAAGTTTTTACAAGTTAGTAACTTGTTAAAATAAAATTTCTTGATTAATACAGTGACTTGATAAATTGATGTTTACAAGTGAGGAACAAATAAACATATTAATCAAAATATAGGGCACTGTACTACTGGTAAAGTGCCTTATGTAGTGGATCGATATCTGAAATTTAAAAATCCTTATGGTTGTACTGGCAGCTCAGCTACGCTTTTGGCAAAAATGGGGGAGATTTATTAACCCTCAAAAGACATGGTAAGTGGAAGTCAGCTACTGTTACTGAAAAATATATTGAGGAATCGATAGCTGAGAAGAAAAGAATTGCTAACTTAGTGCAACCACCTACCTCATCCAAGGAAAATTTCAATACACCTTCAACCTCTTTTGCACATCAAGACACTGTCCAAGAAAATGTTGAGGCTACTGATGTGTGTCAACTAATCTTTACAAAATACACGTGTTCACAACACTGCAGTACATTTACCAGTATAAAATAAAACGTTTTGAACTCTATTAATACAAGAAGTTTAGGAATACATAATTATGGTTTGGCACAATTGTACAATTAACTACAATTTTAAATAATGTTTTGTGTTTTTGGCTTAAAATTAAGATAATAATAAATGTTTTTTGTGTTTAATTAAAAACATAGAGAGTTTATTTCATTATTTACTTAGGTAATTTTTCATTGCCAGTATTTACCTAGGTAGAGAAATATAACTTCTCGTTAGAGAAAAGGAGTAAATAATGAGGATTTCTCAGGTTAGTAGTAGAAAAAAAGGATTTTCGCTATCGGTAGCAATTCCATCCATTATTGTACTATTAATATTTTTTATGCTTTGATGAATCTCCTTTATACTATCCAAGAAGTAATTATTAAAATGCTCTGCATTTCTTTTCGGTTCCACTAGCCTAGTATTTTCAAACTCGGTAAATTCGGCCGTGCATACAGTGTTTTTATTTTCGATTTTGATTTTTACTGTTTTTTAATAAATGATTGTATTTGGTTTTTAATTAATCTATAAGAGCCCAAATCCTTTAACATATTATTTTGCTGTTGCGTATAAAACATTCGGCTGCATTTGTAAATTGTTTAATTCCTTAGAGTACCACGCATTCCGTTGTAACACATTAACCGCTTTATTCGAAAGTAAGTCCTTATAGCATTTTGCATAGTTTCTACCAAATATGCTGATTTAGTGTTAACATCTAAAGTTTCAACCTCGTTCCAATTATAAGTCGTTCACGATCTTTTTGTTGGCATAACCTCTGTTGCAACTAAACTCCCTCATGGAAATTGACACTTTTTGTGTTAGGTTCGGTTGTTTTCAGTTTAAGGTTATATTTTCTGAATAGGTACATTGTTGCCTGATATTCTCTAGTTTCCACATTGACTCGCGTTCTTTTAAATTTGGTCTGTCCTTTTTACATTGGAAGTAGCATCGTTTAATGGAAATGTTTTGTTGTAACAAAATTATTTTGGGCATTTTGACTTTTTCTTTGACGGAAATTAATAGCTATTTACGTTATTAGACCGGTAGCATTTTTATGGCCTTGCCAAACATACAGGTCTCGCCCTACGGGCTCAACCTGTAAAGTATTGGCGCGGCCATAAAAATGTTGCTACCGGTCTAATAACGTAAATAGCTATTTTAGGATACTAGTCCGGTAGATAAAATTTACCGGCCGGTAGTTCTACTACTGGTCTAGGCCGGTAAATTTTATCTACCGGACTCGTTTGTAACTATGTAAACGCTAGTTACCAATGCAGTATCCTAAAAAATTATTTTTACACATTTGATAAATCATTTATTTTCTTACGAATATTAAAATAATAAATCTGGCAATGTGGTGGCAAGAAAATGTCGAACAGACACTGACAGAAAAAAAAATTTGCATCCGCTACATCATCGAATCAGTTAGTCCAACATGAAAAGAAAAAATCATAGCCAACTCTGTCCCAAAAAGGTCGTGAACGGCTTATGTGATTGCAACTTATTTTGAAATTTGTCAACAGTAATATCCCAAGTGCATTAAAATAGCCGGTTAAATTTTGCCCTTTTCTGTCAGAACGTTTTGCTAAGAAATATGTTAAGTAAATTTGTCGCTCAACAAGAATCCCCAGTGAGTAGCACGAGGAATTTTGGGGCGGAAAATTTACGAAATATATTTCTTCACAGCAAAACATTCTGACAGAAAATCGCCAAAATTTATTCAGGCTGGTTTACATGCACGTGGGATGTTCCGCGTGATTATTTCCTGAATAAAAGTTTTTTGTTTTGGCAATGTCACAAAACAAACTAACTTGATCAAATTCCCGAGCCAAAGGCGAGGGAATTTGTCAATGTTGGTTTGTCGAGGGACATTGCAAAAAACAATAAATATTGAGTAAAACATTTTCTGAGCAAAATCATGACCCCGAAATACATGTTGTGGACTATTTTCCAAATATCGGTATCGGCAAGTAATGAATATGACATTTATACCGATGCACAATGACAGATTAAATAACGTTTTTGAAATATCACCTTGACTAAAACAGCATATTTGATGGTTGCCATGGCTACAAGTGGTAAGAAACTGATTTAATCCCAAAGAAAAATTTTGATTTTTTTACTACTATAAAAACACGTGCTTGGTTGAATTTTGAAGAATCATGGCATTTGATTAGATAATAAGAGCTACGTGAAATAGTCAATACAAAATTTAGTTTATATTGTATTATGTTAAATTTTATGTGTGTTGCAATGTTTCGTGATCAGAAATTTTGCAATCTAAGATATGTGCTGATAAATTCAGAGCATTTGTTTAAAATGACATAAATGTTTGTTCTGGAAGTATCGGTCACCCTAGCGTATGCTTTTACAATTTGCTTCATTCCAACGGAGGTAGTTCATGGATACAAGTTTTACTTAAAAAATTACAAGTAACATAACTAAAAAAAAATAATTAAAATCACTTTGATATGTTAAACTGGTAGAACAGAAATCGTTAAGGCATCATGGGCATTATGAGCTAAGTGCCCGAGATTGTTGGACACACCTCGGGCCAAAGCCCTAGGTCTGTACACTGATAATTTTGGGCGCTTATTTTGCTCATAACGCCGGGACCGGAAATTGAACTTGCGACCATTAGATCAGTAGTCAGAATACTTAATCACTGAGCCCGGAGCGACCAAATTTTCAATTACAATATATCACTGTGGAAGAAAACTAACGTGTAGAATTCGTATGACAGCATTTTTGTTACCTTCAAACTCATCAAATGTATCTTTTTCATCACTAATTGCGCAAATAACTATTTATACACCATCTGAATTTAGTACCCATTTAATTATTCGGTTGTTAAATCTAATTAAATCATACAGAAAGTAAATATTTTAAAATTAGTTGTTTATACAAATTTTCGAAATCAATACATTTTACAAGCATTTCATTTAGTTTAATATTTAAAACTACACGTCACAATAATTAAATATAAAGAGGGTGCATCTTCGTTTTTGTCAGTCGAATGCGGCAAATGGGACATTCTTTTCTAGACTTTATAATCTTCGTGATGCAAGGAGTGCAAAAAATATGCCCACAAATAGTACAGCTGATCGATTTTTTGTCGAGAACCTCTAAGCATATAGGACAATTCTCCAGATGAATACTAGAAGTTGATACCTGCTCTTTCTAGAGAAATGAGAATATTAATGTTAGAATTACTATTAAAATAGGTAACTTACGCTAGACAGTGAAATGGGTATCTCTTTTTTCGGATCTTTAGTTTTCTTTTGTTGACGCCGTTTTGCCTGGAATAGTAATTTCTGGATTTGAATGCCGTTAATGTAATCAGCAGATTTACCTGATTATTTTTTGTAGGTGCAGAAGGCCCTGGAATAAAGTCTATGGCGCTATTATTGCTATCACTTATTACGATAACATCTTCTTCTTTTACTGGAATACTCCCATTCCTTCCAGGGGCGATACAAAGCGACTGTACAATCTCACATGGTATGCTGGGCTCGTTTGCGTCACTGTAAAAAAATTGTGAATGATTTTGCTTCCTTGTTTACAAAAATTAAAAACAAGACATCAAAGTTTTGATCGCAATATTTTTTTGTGCCTCACTACAGAAAGGTAAAAGAGGCTAGAGATTATGTACGTCTTTTTTCTGCAATTATCGCTTTTCATAATATCTCAAAAATAATGCAAAAAACACAGTAACTCACTCAGTATAGCGTAATACTAATTTCTGTATATCTTCTGGTACTTTTACAAAATTTGTAAGTTGATTATGTGCATAGCCTGATAATGGCAACGAATTTTTCTGTATGGGGCTTAGTTCAGTTGTAATTGCATGATTACCAATGTAGATTGGTAGTACATCTGGATTTGGTTTAGGTATTGACGTCACAATATCATGCCGACAGAACATTGTCATGTCCATTATTTCACCAGTATTTGAGCATTTCTTAAAAAATGTTTTTCAAAAATTGGTACATCGCAATTTTACTGCTAATTTACCTCTGATCGTGATTGTGTTCGGTGTTTAACTTCAACTTTCTTCTTTTTCTTACTGGGAACACCATCGGCATTGGCAACGTTAATATTTAAGACTTTCTCCTTCTGTAACGCTGATTAATAGCAACAACAAAAATGGATATATGACAGACCTACATGTTCCTTGCTTTGATTGATGTTGATTCTGGCATCGCTGGCTGTCCGTTTTCGGGATTGTCGGCTTACGACAAGGTCAGACGTCGTTGCAGTGCTTGCGTCAACATGTGCATTCTGTGACGGTAGCGGGTTTTCTTTATTTTCATGAGACTGAAAATTGCGAGACGTGAATTACTGGACATGGGTTATTTGAACTTTGGCGTGACCTATACCTGGTCCATTTTGAATTTTAAAAAATTACCAAATTGTAAACATATTATATGTTTAACTGTCATAAATTATGAAACAGGCACCTTTTAAACAAAAATAGGCCATCTTGATGATGATGACGCTTTTAGACGCACTTTGTAATCACTTATAATACCATGAGTAGCCAAAGTTATGTCGACTATTTTTGTGGTGGTGTCACGAATGTCCATTGCGCTTGGTACGATTAGGACGAGTGCGACAGCACGAGTCCTAATCCCAAGCGCAATGGACATGAGTAGTGATACCACCGCAAAAATAATCTACTTAACTTTGACTAAGAATGGTATTCGAGGGACTATTTAATGAACCAAACTACCTTTTCAAATTAGTTTTCAGTAAATCTAGCAACAAACTACGCAATTTCTATAGTAACAGAACACTAATATTGACTTTTTCTAATAAAAATCCCATTTGTTAAAAATAGTCACTTGAACACCTTCTAGGAAGATATATCCACTGATATTTTTTTGATTGGTCAAGAAACGTCAGAATTCTGGATTTTCATTGGTCACTTTTTGACAGATGACAGGTGAATTGAATAGTCAAAGATATCTTTTTAAAATTTCATTTATAGGCCAGTCTAAGGTACTATATTTATACGAGTAAGCTTATCCGCCATTTTGAGTTACTGAAAGTGGCGGCAAATTCAAATTCTAGTTACTTTCCAAATAGCATATGGTAAGTCGAAAAAACAACGATCATGTCATTTAATTTAATCCGTCTTGAAAAAGATTGGTTTTTAAACAAATAAAAAGAAAGCAGAAAAAATCGAAACGAAAACACTGTTAACTAACACGCACATGGTTCAAATTAGAGAACTTTAATAGTACCTTAGTTCAAACAACAGTGACGAGTGACAGAACTCAATAGAACTGACAGATACAGTTGACAGCACAGAACAACACCTACACACTGTATAGATTTAAATAACCACACTTGGATGAAGACTGTAATTATAATTAGCATCGTAATGGAATGCAACAAGATTTAAATCAGCATGCATTGTTGGTCTGGATCGAGCAGTACGTACTCTAATGGTTTCTAGTCTTGCTTGGTTGACAAACGACAGAACGCACGGTTACCGGTCAGCGCAGTCAACGGCTTGGCGCTAAAATCCCTGTGACACAAAATCTAGTGGAATTAGCTTGCCTGGTTAATAAAGCACTCTAGGCTAGTCGATAAGTCGTTTAAAATGGCTGTTAGCGGGAGCAATTCCGGACAAGCTGGAATTAATTTTAATGTATTTGATTATGTGTTAAGAAATGTCTCTTAAAATTGCACCCCATAGAAAGCCCGGATTTGGCCGCCATCTTGAAAAAAGGGTAACAAATTGTAATTTTTTTCATTATTTGTAAATATCTCGGTTATTATCAACTTTAGAGTGAAATATATCGCTATGAAAATTGCAGGAGAGTAAATTATCTACAAGAAATGTTCTATACATTTTTCCCGTGCGATTACCTGTTTCGAGGTTATAGGCGTCGAAAGGTGGATATTCTAACGGCATTTGCTATTTTTTTATTGCAGGCATTCTTGAAATCATGCACATGCTTTTATAGATTGTCAATGTAGTTTCCATGGCAATTAAACATAAGACCAGTACAACTACTTCTGGTAAAATTAGAAAAAACCCATCTGGAAGATCTGAGAAACAGTTAGAAGATTACTTTCAATACGAACTAACTCCTTATCCACTTTCACTCTTCGATAAGATAGGATAGCTTAAAACTAAAAAATCAGCCCTGTATGATGCGTTTGATTGAAAACCAACTAGACTCTGAAAATACTCTTCATGTGATAGACGGGGTATTTCTACTCCAAAAAATTGTCTGTCATCAACAAGAATCTTATAGTACGAATTTGAATAAATACGTCGAGTATGTAACAAGACATTACTCAACGAATGCAGTAATCGTTTTTGATGAATACCCGGAGGATGCTGCAGCAAAAAGCACCAATACTGCTGAGCGACTTCGCCGATTGAAGATTGGTTCATCAGCGAAAATAAATTTTTATGAAAAAAATTATAGCAACTGTATCCCAGGGGATATTCTTGTCAAATGAGAGGAATAAAAGTCGAATGATCTCAATGCTGTGTAAACGATTAACGAACGAAGATTTCAGAGTCAAGCAGGCTGCCGAAGATGCTGATACCTTAATTGTTAACACTGCAATTGAAGAATCAAATCACTACAAATCGGTAATTATAATAAGGGAAGACACTGATTTATTGTTAATTCTTACCGCCTTGAATGAGTATCGCTCTAACATTTATTTTCTGAAGCCAGGCAAGGGAAAGACTCAGGGCCGGATGTATGCACCCCATAATATAAATTTGGATGCTTCAATTAGAGACAACATTTTATTTCTACACGCATCCAGTGGCTGTAATACTGTTTCCGCATTATACAGGCAGGGGAAAATAAAGTTCGTGCAACTTCTACAGAAAAAGAAAGACGTACAGAACGCTGTTCAAATTTTCAAAGACCCAAACGCGTCCCCAGAAGAAATAGATAGGGAGAACCATTTCTTCTTCTTCTGTATGGATCAAAACACTGAAAATGATTGAACGAATATAGATATCACTGCTTCGTACAATCTATTAACAAAAGTTTACTAAATCTAGCATCATTACCACCAACTAAAGACGCAGCTCGCTTGTATTAGTTCCGTACTTACAACCAAATTCAGCTATGGTATGGAAACGAAAAAGCAGCTTTAGACGGGAGGATGGAGAAATTCAAAGAATGGGTTAATGTCCATTCCCACTGTACAAGACGCAGTTTCCTAAGAATGACTAAAACTCATTTCTTGTAAATGCACTAAAGGTTGTAATGTAGCTTGTAGCTATCGTAAAGCAGGTATCAATTGCTCAGTAATATGTGGTTTCTGCCAGGGCAAATCTTGTTTAAATACTGTGGACGTGGTGGAATTAGACGACGAAGACGACGACGAGAACTTACATATCGATATAGAACAATCAATATAACATTCCGAATATTATGAACTAAATCCAGAATATGAGGCAGATATTAAAGGTGTGATATTGAAAATTATTTTGAACAACCACCAAAATCAAAACGGCAAAAAAAGTGATGAGCCGTCAACTTCAAAAGAAATTTGAAGTTAGCAAAGTTCGCATAGTGGATTAGGCCTATTAGGGATACCAATTAAAAAAATGAACCGAGTACCCTGCTTCTAAGGTGGTGTGGAAGCGAGTACAAAGTAAACGACATAATTTCTTTATATGAGTAATAGAAATCGTATGTAATACGAACAAAGTATTTGTGTCGCATGGAACGTCAATAATAATAAAAAAGTAACAGCTCAAAAATAGTTATTTTCATGACAAGCGTAGAAAGTAGCAAATATCGTGCGAGTGTTGATTAGACAAACGAGGGCGTAGCGAAGCGAAGCCCGAGTGGATCTAAAACACGAGCACAGATATTTGCACTTTCGGGCGAGTTATGAACACTATTTTTTAGACGACCACTTAAAGTAAATTCTATTTTTAAGAATTGTTTTATTTCGTTTGCAAAATTGATCGTTATAATATTATTGCTACAATTATAAAAAATTAGAGCTTGTTAGAAGCAGAGCAACGAATAAAGCAAAAGCGTCTGGGTTATTTGAATCACGGTCTGCTGAATTGTGTGACAAACGTCAAAGTGACGTATGTCACACAATTAAGCAGGCCGTGATTTGAATAACTTTGTGCCGTTACGATATGACTAGCACGATATAATATCGTGCTAGTGTATGAAATTGTCAACTTTCTGTAGTAGGCTGCTGTCGCGATAATGTTACTTTCATACGTGGTCGTCTAAAAAATATATTTCGAGGCCTATAAATTCGAAACAAGCGAATGTATTACAAAAATGTAAAGACCATTTTTTGTAGAGAATTTACACTTCTTTAATTTTGATAACTACGTATTTTGCTCAAAAGTTGATAGTAATTGAGATATTCACTAATATTAGAATTTTTTTAAATTTTTAAGCACGGCGGTTAAATCCGATCCTGTCAAGGGGTACAAAATTAATATTGAACTGGTTTGTCAATAACCATCACAATGAACCTTAAATATGTTAAATACCTTCAGGTATAGTGATATTAATCTGTCTATGAATTATAGTTTTATTTTATCAAATTGCCCTATTTATATTTAGAACATCAATAATTATTATTTGTACTAGCTCCTGAAAAATCAGGGGTTGATTCCTTTATCTAAATTGCTTATTTCTGAAATTTTATGTTCTAATTTTGAATATCATTCCCATAATTCAAAATAACTTATGTCAAGTATACGTGTTGTATCTCACATGTTCACAATCTTTTTAATTAGTTATGGTTTGTAGTTTTTTATTAATTATTCAAAATAGAATTCACATTTGACAATCAGAATAAAAATACTGTCAGAAACAAAAACTAGTAATTACAAAACATGGCTGGATGTATTTAAACATAACATTTCTTCCCTTACGAAGGTGAGAAGATGGCCCTTGGTTTCTTCTGCCTGAGCGAGCTGCGTGGCGTCGCTGGTGATGTACGAATGGGAATACTGTATCTGTTGGTATCCTGTGATTTTTCCACTGGCGATGTTGATGGAGTTACTGCTGTAGGGCGGTCTACATTTGGATGTTCCACCGGCGATGTTGAGTTCTGAACTATCGGTAGTGTTGCTGCAGTAGGGGTGAGAGATGTTGCCGCCGTAGGGGTAACAGATGTTGCTGCCGTAGAAGATAGAGGTTGGGTATAAGCACTCTGAGGATGGTCTTCTTCTTCTGATTCTTGCTTCCTCAGCGGCTGTTCGTTTCCGCTTCTTCGTATTTGATCAATGTGTCGCTTATATCGTTTTCCCAGGTACTCAATTTCGTAGTGGAGATCCCCTATGCGAGCAAAGATGGTTCCGGGAACCCATTTGTCCATGCCAGGATTACCTGACATAAATAACACTGATTGATCTGATTGGAACGTGCGAAACGTTGGCTGGAATGTAACATATTGTTTTTCAGTCATCCTGGTATATAAATCATCTGGTCTGACGAGGTCCAATCGTGTAAGGAGTGAGCGTCCCAGGAAAAGTTGAGACGGTGACTGATTCGTGGTCGCATGCGGTGCTTTTCTGTACTGCCGAAGAAATTCATTCAGATTCTGTTGTAGAGAACTTCTTGTTGTTCCCATGGCTTTCATGGCATCCTTCACAGTTTGAACGCTGCGTTCGGCTTGACCATTTGTTGATGGATGGTACGGGGCTATTAGCTTATGGGATTTGAACCCCACTGACTGTAGGAAGGCCTTGAATTCGACGGAGGTGAAATTGGTGCCATTATCCGAGACCACTGTTACGGGAACCCCATAAGCAGCAAACAGTTCGTCTAAAATAGAGATGGTGGCACTAGCCGTCATTGTGTTGGTAACTTTCACCTCAAGCCACTTGCTGTAAGCATCCGAAATGATGAGTAGCATCGTGCCTGCAAATGGTCCGGCATAGTCTATATGAATACGTTCCCATGGTCCCTTGGGGTATTCCCAATGGTGTTCTCGAAATTTTGGTGGAGCATGTGCGTGTTTGGCGCAGTCGCTGCATGATCTTGCTGTACGCTCGATATCTGCATCGATACCTGGCCAGAAGACAAACGATCGTGCCAGTCCTTTCATTTTTACCATTCCTAGATGTGCTGTGTGAAGGTCGGTTAGTACTGCGTTGCGTAGCGTTGTCGGAATCACAACTCTATGTTCAAAAACGAGACAATTAGCAGCTATCCTATAATTTACTTCCGGTGCTTTATACCCCGCACGTGCGAGGCACTGGCCCGATTCGAGTAGTCTCATAATTTTTCCAAGATGCGGATCTTTCCGCGTTTCTTGAGCGATGTATTGGTTGTTAACTGGAAGTTGCTTGATGTGTCCGACAATGAATTGATCGAATGCGTCGTATTCTTCTTCCTTCTCTTGATGACGATAATTTTGGTGAACATTGGCAGGTAGTGAAGCACGAGAGCAGTAGTCGGCATTCGCGTTCGCCTCTGTTGTTTTAAAAATAACGTTGTAGTCGAAATTTCCCAAAAAATCTGCATAATTTGCCATACGGCTGATGCACAGCACTGGTAATGACTTCTCAGGGTGCAGGATTTGTGACAGTGGCTTGTGGTCCGTTATTAGCGTCCAGTGACGGGCGTATAGGTACAAAAAGAACTTTTAAACGGCCCAGACGATGGCTAAGGCTTCTTTGTCGATCTGTGGGTAGCGTTGTTTCGTTGCACTCATCGTTCGACTTGCGTAGGCAATTGGACGCTCATTGCCGTTATTCAAGCGATGCGAAAGAACTGCGCCCAGTCCCGTTTTGCTAGCGTCAGTAGCCAACAGAAGTGGTAGCGATGGGTCGTATGACATTAAGACCTGAGGTGAGGTCAGTGTGCTTTTAATATCTTCATACGCTTTCTCGGCATCAGCCGTCCAGGTGAAAGACTCCCTCAACAGCATGTCTCACAGAGGCCTGTTTTTGGTGGATAGATCAGGAATAAAAGCACTGTAATACGTTGCTTTACCTAAGAAAAGTTGCAGTTCTTCTGGTGTTGTGGGCTTTGGAGTATCTCTTACTGCTTTGATGTGTTTATCAAACTTATGCACTCCTTGTGCGTCTATTTTGTGGCCCAAAAATTCGACGGCAGGAGAAGCAAAGACACACTTGGAGCGATTTAAGCGAAGGCCATGTGATCGCAACTTTTCCAAGGTTGTTTTGAGAGTCGTCAATAGGTTGTCAAAGTTGTCCGCATGTATCAGGATGTCATCGAAGAAATTTAGCACATTTGGAATATCTTGCAAGACGGTTTCCATGCGGCGTTGCCAGATAGCAGGAATATTTGCTGCGCCGTATACCGCTCTGGTTGGTCTGATGAGGCCGTGTGTCGGCGTATTTAATGTTAAGGCTTCGCTGAATTCATCATCGACCGTCAAGTGTGTGTAAGCGTCCCTAATGTCGAGATGACAAAAAATTGTGGCACCCTTCATTTGGTTGAATAGGTGCTCAGCTCTCGGAATAGGGTGTTCATCGATGATTATTCTTGGGTTAAGTGTTGGCTTGTAGTTTCCGGTTATTCGAATTTTTCCATTTTTCTTTGCCACGACATGGGTGGTTGATGCCCATTCAGAGTAATCTACCCGTTTATAAAAACCCGACGCGATTTTAGCATCAATTTCTTTAGCGTAAACGTCCCGCAGGGCCAGAGGAATTTTCCTGGCCTTTGCAAAGACGGGTGCTGCGCCTGGTTTTAGATGCAATGTAGCAGGTGGGCCGGTGAGTTTACCTGCAATCTCGCCAAACACGTCTTCGTACCGCAAGAGGAGTTGGTTAAGATGTTCTTGTTGCCTGAAGGTCAGATTTGGAGTTGCTGTTGTCAGTAGATTGACCTGATTTGATGAGGAGAAGAGTGCGACGAAATTAATTTCGTGGGTAAACTGATTAATCCATTCTCTGCCGAAGAGAGTGTCAAAGTCACCTTCGACGACGTAGAGGTTCAACTTACGGGAAGTTATTCCGACGGTGACGTTGACAGGTATGCGCCCGATACAACTGATTTTGTGTCGTGTATAACTTGCAAATTGTCTATCCGTTTTCTCCAACTGAAAATTTGGCTTAATATTGCGCAGTTTTTTCGCTGATGATACCACATGGAGCGCCGGTGTCTAATTCCATCTCCAGGTTTCGCCCATCAATCTGCACCGAGATCATCTTTCGGTCAAGAAGTGTCATAGCTTTTCTCTCGTTTACTTTCCGTAAATATTGTATGTAATCGACAGTATCCACTGGCGGTGGTGTAGGTGTGAGTGTTTCCATGATTTGCAAAGTCTTGGATCTGCACACCTTTGAAATGTGGCCTCTTTTACCACATATGTGGCATTCCGCATCTAGAAACTTGCACTGTCTTCGAAGGTGACGACCACCGCAGCCATTGCGATTAGATGTTTCTCGCTGGTTTACTTCCTGACGTTGTCGTCCGCTGACCTGTCCCCTTTTAACATAGGGTTGCGCATAGCCCAGTTTATTTGTAGTCTCAGGAACTAGTAGTGAAGCCGATGTCTTTACTGCCACGGCCGTGTTACGCGTCGCCTCCAGGCAGTGTGCGATTTCGTACGCTGCAGTGAAAGTCTTTGGTTTTTTTGAAATAATTTCATCGCAAGTATCACGTGATTCAAGCCCATGGAGCATTTGTTCAATTAACATTCGGTGTAAAAATACCCCATACTCACAGTACGCAGCACTTTGCTTGAGACGCAGAGCAAAATTGGCAACAGTTTCGTCTTTCTCTTGGGCAATCTGACGGAATTTAATACTTTCGGCGTATTTGTTTTTAACTTGATCGAAATGGCTTATTAGTTTGGCTTTGATGTGAGCATAAGAACTTTCCTCTGGTGCTTGTGGACTAACGAGGATCTTGAGTGCATTGTTCAACTCTGGTCCCATGTATACACGAGCATATTGATGATGTTCTGTATCAGCAATTTTGCTTAACTGAAGAGCCCAATCGAAGCGTTTGAAATAATCCTCTACCGTAGTTGAATCGGACGTTTTGTACTCACTCATAGAAAATGATGGTGTTTTTGTAGCAGGAGCTTGTTGGGTAGGTTGAGCAGCGTTGACTATTGCTGCCTGCGTTGCATCTGTAATAGCTTGCTGAATAGCATTTGCAAAGATGCCCGCAAAGGACTCGAGCATCTCGGGTGTGACAGACATCTTCCTTAATCCCACTTCTGACACCACTGTTGTATCTCACATGTTCACAATCTTTTTAATTAGTTATGGTTTGTAGTTCTTTATTAATTATTCAAAATAGAATTCACATTTGACAATCAGAATAAAAATACTGTCAGAAACAAAAACTAGTAATTACAAAACATGGCTGGATGTATTTAAACATAACAATATGTTAAACAGATTTGCAATTTAAATGACAAATACCAAATCTTTTTACTCGAACACAACAATATCAAAAACAGTAAGTAATTCTTTAATAACTAATTCACCTTTTTAGTCTTTATTTCCTTTCTAGTAATTATATTACTACTCAAGATCACCCACATTTCACTTGGTTTCAATAATGTTCTGGATGTCAACCGACCTGCTCCTCTTCGCCTACTGATCCAACCTCTCAAGCACCTTCGCAATAAAATGCCCCACTGACAGACAAGAAGTCTCAACTATCAATAATCATCAACTCAAACCTTCCCCACAGTATGCAACCAAACAGACCAAATCTGCAGCTACCTACTTCTAATACTGCATCTGCCAACTTCCTGGAACGTGCCTCCTTAACTAATAGTTCTCCTCTGGAACTACCCTTAGCACCAAACAGCCCGACGCAATCCAATTCCATTAATATATGATGTCAAATGTAATTCTCAAATAAATTTGATTTAGTATTATACTCCAGTTATTCACATTTGTAGATTAATTCTGCTTGCCATTAGTTTTTACTTTCTCGCATACGGTAGTATAGAGAAAGTATTGTAATCGTCAAAAAAATCGACTTCGAGATTTTGACGAATCTTGACGTTTTAGACCTCCTAGAGTCCGAAAAATCATTTTTCGAATTTATTATGTCTGTGTGTGTGTATGTGTGTGTGTGTGTGTGAACACTATAACTTAAAAACGAAATAAGCTAGACCCTTGAAATTATGTACATAGTCATTATTCAAAATTTTTAGATTCCTATCAAATTTTGAGCGAAATCGGTTAACCGGAAGTGGCACTTTACCTAAACAGGTAGCGGTACCTATTCAAGTAAAGTAGCAGTTTGCTTCGATATATTTGAACAAAATTTTGTACATACATTTCTTATGTAGAAAAACTTCCAAATATTACATTTCAGCATGATCGGTTAACCGGAAGTGGCATTTTACCTAAACAGGTAGCGGTATCCATTCAAGTAAAGTACCAGTTTGCTTCAAGGTATTTGCACGAAATTTTGCACATACATTTATTATTGAGAAAAGCTCCCAGATATAAAATTTCAGTATGATAGGTTAACCTAAAGCGGCACTTTACCTAAACAGGTAGTGGTTACCTGAAAATGTAATTTTATCGCTGTATGTATACATACAGTGTGTTTCACTTTACATGGAAGCACCCCTGTATTTTCTTTATTTTTGTATGAATCGATTTGAATTTTTTACCAGTTGTACTACTCACCAAGAGGCATCTACTCATGTCCTTGAGCGGAAATGACGTTTTTAGCCTGGCCTACTACGATCAAGAACGTGGGTCGTATTGTCAATATTTCGCATCGCGTTAGAGTTACAGCAAAAAGTTATTAAGAAAAGTTGTTTAGAATCAAAAGAATACCCCAAATACCGATTTTCGTTTAATAATTCGAATTTTTAATTTTTATCCATAAATTTGTCAAAGTCCCAATTTTCAACTTTTAATTTGGTATTAAATGGTGCCATGGAGAAACAACATTTTTATTATTGTTGAAAACGTCATTAGGTCTTAATAATGGCTGAATTACGTTTAACTGTAGCTGAAAAAGTAGAAATAATTGGAATTAATGGTGAAAATGCAAGATCCAATAGAGAAGTAGCTAGAATATTTAATGGAAGGCATCCAGGGCGTGCACCTATTTATCCAGGAACTGTTTCTAAAATTAATCAACTTTTTAATTTAACTGGAAATGTCAAGCCCAGACCAAGAAGAATAGTTCGAGAGCATCCCTCGGAGGAAATGATTTTGGCGGTTTATGACGCTAATCCTCCTGAGATATGACATTAAATGTAACTATTGCACTATCGAAAATTTTCCGCTGCTTGCATCTTCAGAAACTAAGTGCCAGGACAAATAGGTGCACGCCCTGGATGCCTTCCATTAAATATTCTAGCTACTTCTCTATTGGATCTTGCATTTTCACCATTAATTCCAATTATTTCTACTTTCTCAGCTACAGTTAAACGTAATTCAGCCATTATTAAGACCTAATAACGTTTGCAACAATAATAAAAATGTTGTTTCTCCATGGCACCATTTAATACCAAATTAAAAGTTGAAAATTGGGACTTTGACAAATTTATGGATAAAAATTAAAAATTCGAATTATTAAACGAAAATCGGTATTTGGGGTATTCTTTTGATTCTAAACAACTTTTCTTAATAACTTTTTGCTGTAACTCTAACGCGATGCAAAATATTAACAATACGACCCACGTTCTTGATCGTAGTAGGCAAGGCTAAAAACATCATTTGCGCTCAAGGACATGAATAGATGCCACTTGGTGAGTTGTATAACTGGTAAAAAATTCAAATCGATTTTTACAAAAACAAAGAAAATACAGGGGTGCTTCCATGTAAAGTGAAACACACTGTATACATTGCAATAAACTTTTCAAATTTGCTAGAAAACAAGGCGAATGCGAGAAAGTCTAGGGGGCACACTCCCGATTTTTTTACCACATACTTGAAATCTTCCTTAGTTTTATGTCTTTAATTATTCTTCTCGGTTTAAATTTCCTTTTTAACTTCACCACGCCAATTTAGTATATTACCCTTTTTATCATCCAAACATTTCTGAATAAAATTAGGGTTGATTTTGATATTTTAATTACACCAAATTATTTCAGATACATTTTTCAATTTTTTTTATAATGGAAACAAAGTGCTTATAGGCCAGTCAAATTAGATATTTACTTGACAAAAATACTACCTGAAAAGTGAGCATGTAGTTTTATAGAACAAATCACGTAGAATTGAATGAACTAAAAAGTAACAGCTGAATCAGTGGAGAAGTGATTCAAAATTGCGGTCAAAGTAATGAAAAAACGGTTTTTTGCATATAAAAGAGCAAAAACGCGATGAATTTTTTCCAAAAAAAATAGGCTTATGTAGTTTAAAAAAGCAAATAAATTAAGCTGTGGATGGTCAAAATCGATTGATTAGAAAAAAAAGTTATCGCTAAAAAACCGCTAAAAATGACCGATTTTTCAATTAATCTTAACTTTAAAAAAAAAACCTATATAACGTTGAAATTCTCAAAAAGCATAGTACTCGGTGAGCAGAAAACGTACGATTTTAAAATTTGCAAAAATGTTGATTACTTTTTGCATAAATCATTTTTTTCGAAAAAAATACGTTTTCGCAGAAATTGATTTACTCAGCTTGCAGAAGTCGTACAGCAATCAGCATAGGCTTATTTTCTTCCTTAAGCGTTATACTACCACACACAATATAAGCGCAAATTTTTTTGTACTTGAAAATATGTGCAAATTTAATGTGAAGAGTGATCTTTTTTTTTACGCACACAAAATGTTGAATATTTTTGTCAATTTTAATTGTACCGAAATTACATAGTATTTTTGTCAAAAAAACGAGGTATTTTCGACAATTTGACTGGCCTATTAACGATATCATCTTTCTACTTTTTACACTCTATCTCGTAATATTTGATTTATACCTACTATTTTTATAATTTATTACAATTAAGCATTTGCCATTCCTTTCAAACCTTAATTTTTAAAATATTATATTATTTTTTAATCCATCTGCCTTTCAAACAGCCATACTCCACTCAATTACAAATTCTCTTTTACTTTCTACTTGCATAATAATTATTTACGTTCCCAATTCATATTTGAATAGATCTTGATTATTTTCAACCATTGTACTCCTTTAATCATTACAATATATATTTTCTGAGTCCCAACAAAACAGATTAAAATTTATTTCAGCTTGTCCGGAATTGCTCTCGCTATTATGTACTTGTCGACTGGCCTATTAAAAAAGTAGGCTTTTTAAAATTAATGTCAGAGTGTGAAGTGCAACTTTTTTTCCCTCAGTGAGAAAATGTGACTTTGCTTTTAATTTAGGCATGAACAATTTGAGAAACAACCTATTTATTCATTTATAGTTTTATTTTGAGGTAAACAAATTACAGATTTCAATAAATAAAGACGTTTCCTTAATTACCAGAACTAACCAACAAACTTGACTAAAATAAAGACAGTTGTTGGGGATTAAAAAGTAACACAATTCTGAAATTGTGGTGTATTTTGGCAAGAGCTAAAGTCTGCTTTTTGTAATCCGCTATCGCGGAGTACAGGCCTTCGCAGCACGATTGCCTTATACACTCATTCCAATTTGTAAAGGCATTGAATAAACATATACTCGCATACGTTGACTTTAATTAAATATTAGTGCAATACACTACAGAAATAATTCATGATAAAGGTTTTATCGCTTTAATAATTTAAGTTATATCCCATTATTACTATCCTAAGTTTTCCCCCTCCGCGGAGGTCAGCGTCAGCTCCTAGGAGCAAAAACGTGACCTAAAATTGGGCGTTTTTCGATCTTTCAAAGATAACTCAGCGAAAACACAATAAATCTTAAAAGTGGTTTATACACACACCGGAAAAATTCAGAGACTAACAATTAACGATATGACAGATGAACCTACCTAATTCAAACAGTTTACTGAGTACAATGAAAAACTTCAGAACAAAAACAATTGTCTTCTCCTCATAAAAAGTAATGTTTTTATTATGGTATTGAACATATGGGTGTAATTAATAACGCGTGTTCCACCCCCACGATCTCTGATTACTGCTTCCATACATCTATTCATACCATGGATGATGCCATCGATGGTTTGTTGAGGCAGAGTGTTCCACTCTGTCACTAGTGCCGTCTTTAGCTCATCTAGGGTTTGTACTGATGGATTTCTGGCCCGGACTCGTCTCCCCAATATGACCCATATGTGTTCGATGGGATTCATATCAGGAGAACGTGCTGCCCAATTCATGGCATGAATACCAACTTCGAGTAGGTAATCCGAAACACAGCAAGCAGCATGGGGGCGAGCGTTATCCTGCATTAAGACATAATCCTTCCCTATAAATAGGGCAAATGGCACAACATGATCTTGCAGAATGTCTGTAATATACTGTGCACCTGTCAGTGAACCTTCTGCAATAACCACTAATTCCGTACGTGTTCCCAAACATATCCCACCCCAAACCATAAGTGAGCCTCCTCAATTTGAAAGTGGGGGAACAATGGTACATTGTGAATATCGCTCCCCTCGGCATCTCCATACTTTCTCTCTACCATCAATCACATTTATACAATAGCGGCTTTCGTCGGTGAACAGAACTTTACCCCACTGCTCCAAAGTCCAAAATCGGCGTTCACGTGCAAACTCCAGGCTTGCTGTACGATCCGTACGTCAAGTTTTGGCTCTTTTGCAGGAGTTTTGGAAGTCAGTCCAACCTCATTCAGTTTTCTCCTGAGTGTTCTTTCACTTACACTTACGTGACCCACATCTTCTAAGGCATTTCTGGTCTGAACAGCCATTAAACTTCGATTTCTGAGAGTCTGTAGTATAATAAAGCGATCATCCCTAGCAGTTGTTGCTCGTTTCCTACCTTGGCCACTTCTTCGTGTGAAAGAACTGGTCTGTCTAAACCTTTTTACATTGCGATGTACAACAGATACCGATACTCCCAGGATTCTGCTAACCGATCTGTAAGTGTAGCCATTTTCGACCATTGTTAGAGCTCTAGCGACATTTTTCACGACAACAGGAAACAAAATCGTAAACCTTCGTTGTAAACTAACCAAGAAATAAGCACTTGTTTTCAAGAACAAAATTGTAAACCCTCGTAAAATAACCAAGAAATAAGGACTTGTTTTCAAGAACACAAAAACCCAAGCAATATGTCAACAATAAAACAAATTATAATTAGGCTCAAATGGGTGGCTAGATTTAATGTTAGGTTGCTATTTTTTATTCATCATACCTGCAGAAGTAATATTTATAACCAAATTGAGTCATATATGTCCTAAAACATAGGGAAAATATGACTTTGTTTTGTTCCTCTAATTTTGCCGGTGTGTGTATAAATGTTGTAGAGCGTTAAATTCTGCGTAAAATGAGTACCAATATGATATATTTTGTTCCAGTTATACCTATAGGGGCTTTTGTCAAAGTAGCATTATTTTGTCAACCAAAAAAAGTTCCGTTTTTTCAAAAAATTAAGCAGAAGTTGGGTAAGAATGATTTCTGACACAGAAAATATTGCTACAATGAGAATCAAATAGGTGGATTATAGGTGGAAATAGTAAATTCAAAAATGTTATGATGAGTTTTCTGATTCCCTAAAATTTATAAATCCTTTGTGGTCAAAGGAAGCTTTTCCTCCTCTCTAACATTCCATTCTCTTAAAATGGATTATATGTGACATGAAATGATGTTAAAAGAAAGCAACTACTAATAAAGCTTTGAGTTATTGGTTCAAATTAAAAGAAAAAACAATTTTTTACATGTAGTGGAGGACTTAGTCATGGTCGCGGTATCTCTGACAGTACTCTATGTAAATAGATTCTCACCATGCCCATTGTTAGTAAAATTTCACAAGTGGAAGATCAACTACCACCGCTGAACAACATGTCGATGCCAGGGATTCTAGAGTACTGCGTAACAATACAGATGTACTAAAGTTTGTGAACTGGTTTGAATCCCACGATCCATTTCCTACTTCAGAATTTGTGATGTCCATCAGCATAGCCATTCTGGAGGATGAGACAATAAACTACGACAGAGTTTTTAAAATTGTAAATTCTTCTATTCACACCATGGTCGGGAAAAACTTCGAGCAAGTCAAGTTATAGGAAGAATCGCGTGATGTTCATCCGAGGATTCAAGTCCAAAGTAAACATTGGTAGTGAAGACTACTGTCAATCCCGAAATTATTTTCTGTGGAATTGCCCTGCTAAAGAAAACAGACGATGAGTTAAGGGAATACTTTGAATTTGAGTTGGCACCCTATGCATTGTCAGGTTTTGATGAAACTGGTATGAGGAAGTCTCCTAAGTCAGTGTTTTATGATTTGTTTGCTCCAATAACTGACAGTGTCAACCTTCTTGGTGCAGCCTATATTATTGATGGAAGATTTCCTCCTGCATGGTGTGATTTGGAACAATGGTGACACGTTTGAAGCAATTATCAAAAAAATACGTTGAATACATAAAGAACCATTATAGCAAAGAAGCCGCTATTGTTATTTTTGACGGGTACCCAAAAGATTTACCTGCAAAAAGCACTAAGTCAGCAGAACGCTTGCGGCGTGCTAAGAGACATAGCGTCAGAGGTCCTGTGCAACAAGTGGATGACTGCGACAATGACTCAGGAGTAGTTCCTCTCCAACGATCGGAACAAAGGAAGGTTTATAGCCATGCTAACCGAGAAGCTTGAAAGGGAGGGCATTTTGGTATAGCAAGCCAAGGAGGATACAAACCACTTGATCATCACGACTGCTATAGAAGCTACACAAGAGCATGAATGTACTATTCTTGTAGGCGAAGACACAGTTATTCTTATCATGCTCACAGATTTTCAAGATTTTCTTCATGAAACCCGGAAAAGGAAAGGTACCAATTATCATATTCTCAGTTAACAGTTTCCGACATTAAAAAAAAAGTTAAAAACACTCTGCTCTTCACGCCTTTAGTGGTAGTGATACCACTTTATCACTTTACAGGCAAGAAAAGAAGAAGTTTGTCAAGCCAGCTGTGCAAAATGAACATCTCTCGAAAGTGAGTGATGTCTTTATGAGCAAAGGCGCCAACCCGGAAATTATTGTTGATGCCGGGAAAAACTCCTTAGTAGTACTCTGTGGAGGTAAGACTGGTGATACCTTGAATGAATTACGTTTCCACCGATTTGCAAAATCTTTAGCGAAAACGAACTTCAATCTGGCTTCCCTACCTCCAACGCTGGAGGCATCCCGCCAACACTGCTTCAGGGTGTACCTGTAGGTACAGATGTGGTTAGGTAACACCATGAATCCCATGAACTGGGGTTGGCAGATAACCAAGTATGGCCTGTCTCCTGTTCTCACTACCTTGGAACTCGCTCCACAGTCACTTTTGTCAAAGATATCCTGCAAATGCACCAAAGGGTACAAAGCTGCTTGTAGTTACAGAAAAGCATTAATAAAATGATCAGCAATTTGTGCAAATTGTAGAGAGCATTCATGCACTAATGCTCCTACTACCGATGTAAATGTGGACGGCACTGTTGGAGACGACGATGAGCTCAATGAGCAGATGCTCCTGTTGAGTGAGGGAGAAGACGAGGACCCAATCGAGGGTAGTGAACAAGAAAGCGAATCGACGTTTTCTTCAAAACGTGCGCGTTTGAACTAATGAATTATGCAGGGTGTAACACGATAAGTGCTACCAAGTTCAGTTTTTTTGTTATTTTATTGTATAATATTATTAATTATTTTATTGTAGGAACGTTTCTTGTGTCAGAAATCATTCTTTCTCCACTTCTGTTTTATTTTTTTTTTAAAGAAAAACGAACTTTTTTTGTTGATTAATGTTATGGTCTTTCAGTCAAAAACTAAAAAAAAAATATTTTTACCTTAAAATCCATAACATTAATCAACAAAGATATAATTTGCATAATTTTTAACTATGGAGTCAGTAAATGAATCCGTTGTTACTGAAAAGAAAAATTTTTGGTAACTTAACAAAATGGTGCAACTTTGACAAAAGGCCCTATAGATATAGCTGAATCAAAATATATTATATTGGTACTCTTTTTACGCAGAATTTAACGCTCTGCAACTTTTATATGAACCACTTTTTTATTTATTGGGTTTTCTCAGAATTACCTTCGAAAAACCGAAAAACGCCCACTTTTAGGTCACGTTTTCGCTCCTAGGAACCGACGCTGACCTCTGCAGAGGGGGAAAACTTAGAATAGTAATATTGGGCCATAACTTAAGAGATTAAAACGATATAACTTTTACCATGAATTATTTCCGAATTGGATTACCCAGCAACTGGCTTATTAGATGTGAATATGTAATGAAAATTTTAAAAATCTTATAGACAACTCGCGTTAGCGTGCTTATTTTTCCACGCTTGTGGATTCTTAAATTCGGCTGCGCCTCGTTTAATAACCCTCCACACTTGTGAAAAAAAGTTGCACTTCTAACACTTGTGGTCAAAATAACTATTTAGATAAAGACGACATAATAAATTAGCCTTAATTTGATGATGAAACTATATACCTATTAAATGTTATTTGTATTATCAGATGCTGAAAATGTACGAAAAGGATCTAAACTCTACATTTTTTGAAAAAATAAGATACAAATCTCTTACATTATGCACACCCATTTTACTCTACCAGAACCTAGTTGAAATTGCGTAAAAAAGCGTTGTATTTTTGAAGGAATTGAATTTGAAATATTTTCAGTAGAAATATAACAACTGCTTGAAAAACTTCCAAAAATATATGGAAATATGTTCTGCAGCTACTCTTTCAATAAAATCTTGAGTGCATATCGACTGAGAAAATCCCGACTCCGAAAATAGAGGGTTTTTTTCTTGGAGGCATGCACGAATGCTTTTGTTAGAAAAAAATAGCTGCGGAACACGTTTCGCAAATATTTCCAAATGATATTTTTATTCACTTTCATAGAGAATATAATTCCTTAAATTTTGAGCCAATCATCATCTCTCAAATTTAATACATACTACAATATAGCGACTCGAGATTTTAGATTTGGTACTAGCTAACTTCTGTGGCAAAAAGGCATAAGGGCATCTAAATACAAGACGATATAAGTCTACATACCGTAAACGGAGTAGGATTTATTAAACGGAGTAGGATTTATGATCCACAAACAAATTATCGCAAATGTTACTTATTTTGGTACAATCTCTGATAGAGTAATTTACATAATCCTCCAAATATCTAGCAAAATCAAGCTAAAGGTGATACAAATTTATGCTCCAACTTCCACACACGAGGAAGAAGAAGTAGATCAATTTTACGAAGAAGTGACACAGGGTTTAGAGGAGAACCCTACGAAATATTTATTAATAATTGGCGATTTCAACGCAAAGTTGGGGACAAAAAAAGAAGACAGCGAAGATAGAGTCGGTTCCTATGGAATAGGCGTACGTAACGAAAGAGGATATAAGTTACTGGAATATCTAGAGCAAAACAATTTATACGCCATGAACACATTCTTTAAAAAGAAAGAGAAACGTAAATGGACTTGGCGTAGTCCCAACCAAGAAACCAAAAATGAAATTGATTACATGTTATCAAATTCCAAACACATTATTGAGGATGTCTCAGTTATAAACAGATTTTCCACTGGTAGTGATCACCGACTAATACGAGCTCGAGTAAAAATTAATGAGGCTTGGGAGAGAGTAAGAATGCTTAAACAAAAACGCTGTGTAATAAACCACGAGGAACTGGTAAAACGCAAACAAGAATATCAATTACAATTACAAAAACAATTCGACAAACAAAGAAAGACTACATTAAAAACGAAGACAGTAATGGAACAAGAGACACAAGCATTATCAAATGCAATACAAGAAGCCGCAACAACAGTAGCCAACAAACCAAAAACATTTCATAGCAAAATTAGTCAGGAAACGAAAGGTTTAATGAAAAAAAGAAGAGAGATGATATCAAACAACCTACAAAACAAAATAGAATTTGCCGAATTGAATAAAGTGATTAAGAAAGAAATCAGAAAAGATCTTCGAAAACACAATACAAGAATCATAGAGGAAATAATAAAACAAAATAAAGGCCCCAAAGTAATAAACAGACAACTTTCAATAGGAAACAAACAAATAATGAAAATTAAAACTAACGACGGACAACTACTAACGCACAGAATCGAAATTATAACTGAAATCGAAAAATACTATCAAGATCTTTATAGTAGAAAAGTTCTGCCTATTCCGACTGCACAAGATAGATTTAATACACTCAAGGTACAAAATGTAGGCTCAGAGGATATACCAGAGATAAGTAGACAAGAAGTTGAAAATGCCATTAAAAGTACTAAAAACAACAAAGCGCCGGAAAAAGATAATATTACAACAGAAATGTTAAAGGAAGGTGGGCAACTAATAATAGAAAAATTGCAGAATCTATACAATTTATGTTTAGAGAAACAAACAATTCCAAACGACTGGAATGAAGCCGAGGTAATATTACTGCACAAGAAGGGGGACATAACAAAATTAGATAACTATCGCGCTGTAAGCTTGCTCTCTCAATTGTATAAAGTATTTATGAAGATCATAACGAATAGATTAAATAATAAAATAGACTTCTATCAACCCCGAGAGCAGGCAGGATTTCGAAGCGTATTCAACACATGCGACCACCTACAAACCATACGATTATTATTGGAGAAGACAAAGGAATATAATGTACCAGTATACATAGCTTTTATCGACTACGAGAAAGCATTTGATTCCATCGAAATATGGGCTGTTCTACAATCTCTAAAGGGCTGCAGAATTGACGGAAGATACACCAATTTAATTAAAAACATTTACAATAATGCCCAGATGTACGTAAAAATGCAGGAGAACACAAAATCTATATCAATTAAAAGAGGAATAAGGCAAGGGGACACTATCTCTCCAAAGCTCTTCATTACGGCAATGGAGGACATCTTTAAGAAATTGAATTGGGACAGGAAAGGGATTAACATAAACGGTGAATACTTGAACCATCTCAGATTTGCAGATGACATCGTACTAATAAGTAGCAGTAATGAAGAGCTGCAAGAAATAATAATCGAGCTAAACACACAATCTCAGTTAGTAGGCCTAAAAATTAACAGAACCAAGACAAAAATAATGACAAATATGGACGAGCACCAAAATATCCGCATTATGTTAGAAGACGATCCACTAGAAGTCGTTGATAATTATATATATCTGGGACAACTGATTACAAACGGGAAGGATAATATAACACCAGAAATTACGAGAAGAATAAGATTAAGCTGGTGTGCATTTGGCAGACTCAAACACATATTCAAATCTGACATCCCTATGACCCTAAAAAGGAAGGTATTTAATCAGTGCATTCTTCCAGTGTTCACCTATGGAGCAGAAACATGGAATATTACAAAAAAGAATGCAAGTAAACTGCTAACTGCACAGCGGGCTATGGAACGACAGATGTTGCAAATAACTTTGCGAGACTATAAAAGAAATGACTGGATTAGAAAACAAACAGGCGTAGACGATGTTATAAGAAGGGCAGCATATTTAAAGTGGAATTGGGCGGGCCACATAGCACGACTAAAAGACAATCGATGGACCAAAATGCTAACGGAATGGAGACCTAGAACAGGAAGAAGAAGTATTGGCCGACCAAAAACACGATGGAGAGATGATCTCAAAAGAACCGCAGGAATCAAATGGATGGCCACAGCACAAAACAGAGAGCAGTGGAAAGAAATAGGGAAGGCCTACGTCCAGCAGTGGACTGATATAGGCTGATCGTGATCGTGACCGTAACCGCATTGTTACAGCAAGTTTTCTAAATGGGGTGTGTAGACTTATTCATTGAAAAATCACTAAAAATTAATAAAAAACAAAATTAGGCAATGGCAAATAGATACATGTGTACTAATACCCCGAGTCAAAGCTTTTCATAAAGTAAAGTTATCGTCCTACGTACTCGTCGTATTTTCAGCTTTGGAATTATAACTCATAATATTCATCAAAAAATCATCGATAATAGGCATACTACTTATTATATTACCCCTGAGAATATAACTAATGAAAAACAAACACACTAAAGAAGACATTTTACATTAAGACGACATAATAAATAAACCTTAATTTAATGACTAAACGATATACCTATTTAATATTATTAGCATTATTAGCTGCTGAAAAATTACGAAAAGGATCGATCTCTTGCACATCTATTTCATTCCGCCAGAACCTACAGAGTGATTTTTTAAAAACTAAATTGCAGCAGGCCATGGATAGCCTAAATCACTTGGCAGTACTGAAGTGCATTGTCAATCTATATCAAATTCTAGGTTAGTAAGTTAGGTTTTGTTTGTCATTGTGACGCAAAACTTGACCTGCAAATCTCGAATTTGACATAGACTGACAATACACTTCAGTACAGCCAACTGATTCAGGCTATCCAGGGCCTGCTGCAATTCAATTTTTTAAAATCAATGTGTAGTTGAAATTGCGTAAAAACACGTTGTATTTTTGAAGGGATGTAATTTGAAATATTTTCAGTAGAAATAAAACAAGGGCTTGAAAAATGTCCGGAAATATTTGCAAATATGGTCTGCAGCTATTTTTTCAATAAAAGCTTGAGTACACACCGACTGCGAAAATCCCGACTACGAAAAAAAGGGTTTTTTTTTCTTGGAAGCATGCACGAATGCTTTTGTTAGAAAAAAATAGCTGCGGAACATGTTTCTCAAATATTTCCAAATGAAATTTTTATGCACGCGTTATATTTTCATAAGAATATCACGAATGGAAAACAAACACACTAAAGAACACATTTTTAATAAAATAATAACAAAATCAATACCTAAGTACTAAGCTTTTAAGATTTGTTGTCAAATCTACAACTAACATTTAAGTTTGTTTAGGCGTCGCTTGTGGTTGCCCACAGCTTCAATCATTATCGATCTATTTTGTTCATAGCTTTGTTGTTCCCAAATACTTGGATGCCAGTGACATAAGTGAAAATTTCCCGGTAAATTTCCAAATATGTCCGATTAATAATCGCCGTACTTTCAGTTAGTTCTAAGCACTTTGCCATCTCATTAGGTATAACACATTTCAACATTACCTTCTTTCAATGTTTAAACGTTTTTAGCTTGCCTTTTGTTTCCATATGATTTCCTCTAAATTTAAATTAAATTTTCGAAAAAACATTGTTTGGTATAGGTTGCTCTTATAGGTACTATTGCAGTTATCCAACTATTAGAAAATATTGTATCACAAAAAGAGTAAAGAGTAGGTATTTAGGATACGAGAACATATAATAGAAAATGGAGACTTACACTAATATATAACACATAAGACAATATGAAGTAGAAAGAACACAACGAAAGAACAACAAAGAGCAGTTAATAAGAAAGGAAACCCAGCAATATCAGAAAGCAAAAAAAAAAATATGTAGTGGGCAATGCCCAACATGAAATAGGATATGACAAATGACAAATAATGCAGATGAGTGGTACGATAAATAATGCATGGATATGTTACGTTTTTAAATAGTTCCTCGAGGCAGTCTGTTTTCGAATGTGGTTTTCCCGCGTCCCCCGCTTTTGGCTTGGTGTGATTTAGATTTTGCCCAAGAAACACTCGACTTTCGAGATTGCAAAAAATTGCTCAGTGCGGTCTTTCTTTCAATAGTAAACCGTGGTCAAGGAAGGTGGGGCTCGAAACAATTTATTTAGAAGACATCTCCGAGGATTCGGCATAGTTTTAACTAGCAGGCTATGGAAGCTTCGAGTTTCTGTAGCTACTAATGTATGCACGGCGGCGTCTCTTCAAACACGATCAGGCCAATATCCAGCTGTAGCGAGATTTTCCTTTTTAGTTTTTTTGTGAGTTTTAATTTCGTACTTTTATGCCCAATACTTCCAAGCCTCTGGATATCAGACATCAAAATCATATGGATTGTGGGTTCCGTGTGATCTGCTCCCCTTGTAACGTTTCGCTTGTGAATCTAAATTCTAAAGATACTTGAAACGTATTGGGAATTTAATTCGCCGCCTTATCAAACGTTTGCATCTCAAGACCGCGCTAAGAAGCGATAGCGCGGGCCGGTAGCCGATGCGCAGGAAGCTACGTTTGCGCCCAGGAGTGTTTCCCCCGCCGCCAGAGTGGGGAGCACGACCGCCGACCGGGAGCCACTGAACGTATAAAAAGGAACACATGGCAGCTCCTGAGTCAGATCCCATCCTGGGGTTCTCCCCTAAGCCTTCTCCCAATCCACCTGAGACGATTACCCTTTTGCCCTGGGCAGGTTACTGTCTAAGCAAAGGGGAAATCGGCTAAAAGGTTCTTACGGTACTGGTATGGTTACTGTCAGTCCGTGAAAACATACCGATAACCTGGAGGTCCTTATCGAACCCGTTCACCGTCATTAATTTAAAGGCCGAAACCGTGGCTCCTAATTAGCTTTCCCCGTATCCCTTGTAGCCGAACCGATGTTAGTTAAAGGCCGAAACCGTGGAATTAGTAACTAACATTCCTGTAATCCGCTGAACGAGATTACCGCCGCCGTCCCGTCAGTGATCATCCGAATTCCGAAGGCGCATTTCATTTGCGTTCTCGAAAGCCGTGTTTCAACTGTATTAACTCACCCGAATTATGAGGCACCAGGAAATCATCAGCAGCCCGCCGCCGCCAGGCTGGACGCATACAGAGATTATGCGATAAGGGACCTGCCTGTAAGTGTCACCGCCAGCATACTATGAGCATTCCTGAAGCCATCCGAGAGAGATCTCCACACTGCCGCAATCCAGTCGAAGCCGCAAATTCGCTTGAATAGCGAATTTCCCGAAAGTCCGACCGCTGCATCGTTTCGAGCCACGAAAGCCGGCAAATCGTATAGCAGCCCCCGGTCCAGTTTGGTTCACCGAACGCGAACTCCTGCAGCTTCCTACGCCGGCAGGTATGTTCTTGAAACACCATTTCTAATCTGAAGTGTTCGCAGCAGCTAGCCATTGTAAACAAATGTCACCTGGTGCCTGCGACCGACGACCTTTGCTCCGAAGTCGATGCGCGAGGCAGCTGGTGCGCGGCTGACCCACTCCGGGACATCGCCCAGAGGCGTAACACGCGCTAGGCCGGGGCATTCTACCAAATCCCTCCGCCGCCGCGTAACAGCCCCACCGGCGTCTAGGAGCAACCCCTGTTGATGCAACTACCCCCCTGTCCGTAATATACAGTGTGTTCTATTAAGTTCGCTGTTAATGTACATAGTTAAAGACAGTATATTTTATTTTTATTATTTATCTTGTGTTATTTATTGATCTACGCTATATCAGAGCAATTTGAACGTATTCTCCGGCTTAGACCATACCTGAGTCAATAAGGCCAATTAAAATATTCCTAAATAAAGGCGGGCCGTTACACCCTTGCCAAATTTCATCGTAGCAAAAGGCTTTTCGTTTAGTCGAGTTATGAACATTAATAATTATATCAATATTGTAATTTTCAAAAACTGTAGACATGCAAGTTACACCTTAATGATAATGATATAGAAACTGAATGCGATATATTTCATAAACATTATAAAATGCTTATTCAAAAACATTGTCTTTGTTTATTTAAGTAGGTATAATTATTGACGTTACAAAATAAAACTTTCCTATATTTTTTCAAGACGCAAATTTTTATTTTATCTGTTAATTTTAATATTTAAATAGTTAAATTAACGTACGCTTTCATACAAATCTTAAAATCTGATTAATTTTCTTAAAAATGAGTGCATTTACGTATAATAATATTAATAATAATAACACCTCTCTAAAATAGCATTTTGATTGTGGTCAAACATTTCCAAAAAAGCGTACCAGTTATACCGGGTGGCCATAAATATCTGATATCACATTACCTTTGGAATTAACACCGCTTTATTAAAGTGTTGCATCCAACTAAAGTAAATGTCATTAATGTCATCACAACTAAAATTACTATCTGTCAAAAATTATTACAGATTGCAATAAGTATTGAAGTTAGAACAGGAAATTTTTATAATCGAGTCGTAGGCTAAACTGCAGAATCTGGGGCACATCCCCCTCCTCTTATTTGCATTTTATTACATTTCATACCAATACTTATTATAATTGAAATATGTATAATACTAACCAACATTTATAAGTAGCTAATTCCATGGCTACCGGGATCTCAGAAGTTTATGGCCACCCGGTACTATTATCAAAAACGAAAGCATTTTCTTTATAAGCACGCATATTTTTTATCGCATTTCATATGGTAATGTACTACATTTCTACATGCAAAACACTTTGCACCATAGCATACATTACAGCATAGCAACGACGATTCGTTTTACGTTTGGCAATACTGAAATATATTGTTGGTGACACTAAAGTCTATATCAAGTTTGAGGTTAGCAGGTTAGGCTTTACGAGCGTTTTAACACAGACTGACGCAAAACCTAACCTGCTAAATTGGAATATGACATAGACTTACAGTGCCCGAACAAAATACAGTTTAGTACTGACAAATACATAACTTCAGCTGGAGCTGCTTATTGTGCACTAGTACATAAAAACGAGTTCTGCTCACCTTGGTTGTGTTTTGGCCTTCTACTGTCAATTTTATATAAAAATCTAATATTTTACATTGCTACATGCAATGCGATAAAATAGTATACAAAGCGCGTTAGAAAAGTGGTTTTACTGAACTTGTGTGGCTATTTAAGTAATTGCTGATGCTCAGCCATACTAGTTGAGTAAAACTTCATTTTTCCAAACTTGTTGCATACTATACTATTCTCAATTCCACATACGAAAGTGGCAGTTTTCATACAGTCAAGTAGCCACAAAAAATGACAATACCATTTACCCGATCGTTATCATAACGAACGTGTTTGTTATGAAAAAATGCACAATTTACAGATACACAGTGGGCTAAATATGTCATTTTAACCTAAAAATTGCTAACAATAGGTCATTTTAACCTAAATACTAATAAAAATATCTTATTTCGACTTAAAAATTGAGGACAATCTACTGACTTGTCAGTTCTCACAATAAAGTTGTCATTCTTTAAATTGCAAAAATGTGTATTTTTTGTGGTGGTGGGAAAATTGCGTACATAACTCGCTCGAAAGTGTATCGTACGCTCGTATTTTAAGTCAATCGACTCCGCTACACTTTTCCTCGTTTCTCAATTATACTCGCACGATATACCCCACTTTTGCAGCTTGTTGTGTAATATACTATAATCTGTTACTGTATGTCGGTTTCGTGGACATGTAAACATTAAAATCCCCTACGATTATGTATGTACCTACTACATTTTTCGTTAGTTACTTCATTGCACCAAGATTCGAAAAAAATATAAATTCAATATGAATTGCACTAGGACTGTGATATAAAACTGTATAAACACCTTTATACACTCCTTTACATACAATTTTGTATATTTAATTTTCACACATCTTGTCTAAAACTGTTTTCCCCATATTCACATATTTGACATTATTTTTAATGTAAATTATGACCCCTCCGGTATACCTTCTCTGAGAATCACATCAATGCACAGAATACGTTCTAATATCAATCTCGCAGTGGCTTATTTCCGCAGTAACGCATGTTTTACTGAAAATAACCATAGCTGGACTGTAAATTGTAATTAACGTTTCCATTTGTTCAAATTTAGCTAATAACCTTTCCACATTTAAATATAGAAATCCATTTTGTACACAGCATCTATTTGTTCTAAAGTATGACCAAAAATTAATCCCATCTAGTAAAATTGTTGACAACTGTCAGATTTTGTATTTTCTTTATTTAAGCTCTTTATAACAATGCTTTCTTAAAAACAAAAAAATTTAATGATACAGTCATATTATAGAAACTTGCATCTAGAAAATGGTGCGTGGATGCATAATCCACGTTTGTGTTTAAATGAGTTCAAAGTGCGTTTTCCTGAAATAACAGTAATTCAAGATCATTTCATACGTCAACTGCAGCATATTTTTACCAATTTAGAATAAACTAGTAGTATGGGTCCCAGAACTGGAGCTGGCAGGAAATGAATTCGAACGGATGGTAGCATCGAACAGGTAAATGGTCGAATGGCAAAGGAATCTAAGTTGTAGCTTTGAAGTTTGTCGCAGGAAACTAATCTTAATTAGTATGGTACATGTCACACCACTTAAAAAAAGATTTAGACTTGTTTCCCTACAAAGTACAGCTTTATCAAAAATGTCTGCTACCACATTATAATAAACGAGTTGCATATTGTACCTGGTTCGGAGACAGTTTGTATGATAAATATTTTGGATTTAACGTTAGTCTCAGACGAATCATGGTTTTATTTGTCTTGGATGGCTAAACTGCAGAATCCGAAACCGATTTGCCTAAATTTACTTGCTTCCCTTATAATTTTGGTTATGGTTACTAAAGAAACGTGGTTAATAATAATCAATATTAACAATAGCAGGGGAATTGGCCCCGGATTCTGCAGTTTTCCCGTCTGGATACGTCAATTTGCAAGTGATAAGAATGTGAAGTACCCACAATCCCAGTTTCATGTGAGAAACTCCCATGTATTGTCCTAAAATCAGTATTTGGGTAGCTCTTTCGTGAAGGAGTTTGAGCGGTTCCATATTCTTTTTTAAGAGATTATCACTGCCGAAAGATACCAGAACAACATCCTCCAATTATTTATCACAGTTGGATGATGAGAAACTGCAACAGGGTGCTACTTTCAGCAGG